>JBBMJZ010000089.1:8218491-8228877 GCA_037833815.1 Zingiber zerumbet | reverse complement strand
TCGAATAATGAATACCCCTAGCTAAATCGATAGAATCACAACTATTGCCTTATAAAGACAACCTCGATATGGCGGTGTCACATAGTGACTTCCTACAAGTCTGCAATTATTACGGATTTGATAGACCAATCATTATGTAGATACACCATCATATGTATTGCCAACATTTATGGTGCCTTACTCACCTATTTTCGAGGCACTAATTGTATGGCGACAAGATTATCAGGATGACATCCGCTCTAAAGAATTATGTCGATCGGTGGATCAAACCACATTGTTGTCTCGTTAATCGGGCTCGAGCCTCCGTCGACTAGACTCAAAGGCGAAGCTTGTGATATGAAAAATATCGAAACCCTCCACGTAGGATCTAAGAGTAATCATCTTACGGAGGTGGCGGTCAAAAGTCCATTCGAGTCAATGAGGTTGAGATTAGCAAATCGGATTATCCGGACCCCCAAGGGGTACGCTCTCACCGAATCAGTACCCTCTCAGTTCAGATACATGTTGTTGGTCAGATTCCCCCAACCCCGAGGGCTATGCTCCCTTCGCCTCGGTGCCCGGTTCTACAAAGCTCAAAAGACCTTCAGTCGATATGAATAATTCGATCCTAACAGTTATGTTCCCTCTGGATCAACACACTCTCAACTAGTTCAAAGATACTCAGCCGATCAAATTCTCTCGATCCCCAAGGGTTATGCTCCCTCCGACTCCATGATCCGGTCAAGCAGCTCTAAAGTCACCTTCCGAGCTGATTCTTCTGACTCCAAGGGCTCGGCTCGCCTCAAATTCCTTATAGATGAGCATGCATACAATCATACCACCTCGCACGAGATCAGGGGCTCTACTCCCTTACCTCTTGTACTGTCCCATTAGGGCCCCCATTACTCAACTCCTTTCAGTAGACTAAGTCCCAGAAGCCCAACGGGCTCCATATTTCATGGGCTAACACTATAATAAATGTCATGTGTGGAGTGTTAGAATCACATGGGACAGTATCATTATACAAATACGAGATATGGGTAATGGGGCTGGTTGATACAATAGATATGTGGTGATTTGACATTTTCCTTATTATGACATGATGTCTACTTAATGAGAAGAGATTATTATCACAAAGGTATTCTAAAAGGAGCCCTCTCCCGCGGGCACGAGTATGCTTTTCTGGGCACACATTATATTTTCTCTACCATTCATCTTTCGCATCTACTCCATTAACTTGAACATCAAAATGACTGCATCAAGACAGCCCCAGCCATCCTTTAATGCTCCTTTTTCCCTCTCTATTTCTTGATCACACAGGTGTCCTTGTTTTGAGGTCTTCTTCCTGTCAACTTAGTAGCCAGTTCATTGGTGGTCCAGCTCTCAGCAATTCCAAAACATTATATTGTCATCCAAGATTTTACCCTTCCTGAGTTCCTGCTCTAGAGAACATTCTTTAGGAGTTTTCTTGCTGGTCAAGTGTACGATAAAAAAGGAGGTACCATCTATGTTAGATGCCAAGGTCAATGGCCAACTTTTTAGACTTGACTCACTTTGTGGCTCAGTTTTTGGCAGCTTTCACAAATGGCGTCTATGGCTTTTAGTTTTCTTGTAAGGCCTCCAGCACTTGGTTTTTGTATGTGTTTCTGATGAGAAGTTCAAAACTACCAGTTAAACGTTTTGATTCAGTATCTGACCTTTGTGGCGCAACAGTTCTTCTGGATCCCAAGTGACATTATCAGAGTCATCTGTGGATGTCATTTCACTCCTTTCCATCAGCTGTGCCCTCTGTAAGATCATATTGGCCCTATAATTACATTGTTAAGAAAACAAGTAAATTGCTTGCAATCAAGACATTTTAGTAGCTGAATAACATTCTTCACTAGATAACACAAGAATCAACGGTCATAAACACAAAACTATTGAAGAAACATACTGACTATGACAGACGAGACCATGTTTGAGGAGATCAAAAGTTTAACAGAGAAAGAAACAATCGTCATAGTTCCTGACGATGAAGCACCAAGAGGTAGAGCTACAATCGTTTACCAGAAAAAGCTTGACGATTGAGAGTAGCAGCCTCAATGTTGAAGCGCCATCTGCCTCCGCCTCCTTCCCTAGTTTCTCCCCGTCTTCTCCAATCTCCTTCCCGCTGAAATGATTGGAATTTCATATCACTTATCAAGCCTAGGGATTCAACAGATGGCTGAAATGATTGTTGGATAGCAACAAGTTTCATCCAAAGAATGAGGCATTTCATGAGCAAAGAATGAACCAAAGTTTACAAATTCCATTGTGTTTGATGGTTTAACACTTGACAAAAGAAACAAACAAATGAAGGAGAACATGATTGTAGCTAAGTGAGACAAGAAAACATGATTGCAACAAAGAGTCATCTTCAAGGTGCAAATGTTACATCCACTTTCATGAGGTGCTTCATGTTTCCTGAATCATGCATTCAAAATTGCTACTACCTTGAGCCTATTGGAAAATGGCAAGCAGTGTATTGCTAGGGATCAGCCATCCGAGCAACAACCCGCTTTCTTAGAGGCTTGTGCATCGTCACCCTCCCCGATCTTAATATTTTGTCCCTTTGGCACGGCTGAAGGATCGTCACCACCATCTAGCATCTTCTTGCTGACCACGTGGTAGATCTGAGTGAGCACTTCAGTGAAGGCATTCTCCACGTTCGTGGACTCGAGGGCAGAGGTCTCGACGAAGAAAGCTTTCTCTCTTTGAGCAAAGGACTGTGCGTCTTCGAGGGGGACAGACCTAATGTGGCGCAAGTCCGCCTTGTTGCCCACAAGCATGATGACTACGTTTTGATCTGTGTGATTCTTTAGTTCTTTCAGCCATCTCTCTACATTTTCAAAGGTGATATGGCGAGTCACGTCATAGACAATAAGGGCGCCAGCAGCTCCTCGATAATAAGCACTAGTAATGGCACGATATCTACACAAGCAAAGAAAATTTTTAACCAAGCTATCTAAGGATATAGGAGCAAGTTATTGGGCAAGTCAGAGCACATGTTGTAGGTACAGTCGAGCCATTTTACTTCCAAAGCTGTTAGAAAAAATACAGAAGAACACATAAAAGAGGAATTAAACGGAAGGAGGTCTGTGCATAACTCTAATGCTATCTTAAAGGTTGAGTTATTAACAACTTATCTCAAAATTATTTGAGTGATTACGAAAGAATTAAACTAAAATGATTATTGGTCTAATGCAGACAAAATGTTGGTATCAATGGCACATTTGTCTGTAATTTTATTACGCTAATATCATCGTAAGGGATGTTGGGATGGCCAAAAATGTGAATGTGTGGTGTTGACCCCATAACCATTCTTACTTCAATGCTGTATATTCACCTATTATTGAGATTCCATTGATCTTTATAAACCAAAAATATTCAAATCAATTGAATTATTTTTTTATTACATTGACTAATGTTTTCTTTGGTTTCACTCTGCCCCTTACACTTTTCAATGCAGTATATTAAAACTCTACTAGAACCTATTTATTAGTAGTTTTTTAATGTCTATGCTATCTCGATCTCCTTTTCTCCTTTTATCAATTATTGAAAGTATACCTAATTTTCTTGCGGATATTAGCACTTTTTATCTATATTAATATTTTTTATGCATTTAGTAGCTCTACACATCCATTTTATTATTCTCATGTCTGTTATATTAATTTTTGAATATGTTACTTCTTGACAATTCAATACTCATAATCTATAAAGAATAACCATTAACCTAAGTGGCATATGACAAATAAAATAAGATTATTATTCATAGGCTTAACAAATTATAATGATGGATATCTAGCTCCCTGACACAATCCTCAACCTTTTCACCTAAGCTTAGAATCAACATTGGCAGTTCTATTCATGTAATCTTTTATATCTAACTAAAAAACAAGATTTCCTCCAATTTTAGATTGAACCGAGTTAGTTGAAGTATTCTTTTTTTTTTGTTTGTTTGCTGCATTTCTCATGCAAGTTTAATTAAATTCATTTTTTTTTTTGAATGTGCAAGTCTTAGATATAATGCTAAAACAAGTAGATAAACAAAATATGACTTATGAGACAAATGTGAATCATCCAAAGCCTTGATAAAAAATGGTCAAATAGCAATCACTTGCCATTTTCCATCATCAAAAGGTATCTGTTAAACGTTTATGTATCTGAGCTCTTGCATTATCCATAATGCTGAACAATCTGTTGTCATTTCTTTTCAGGAAATAGTCAGACAATGTATTACTATTCTCATATTTTTGTTGTCAGATGAACTACAAAAGAATTTATAGAACGATTTGTAGAGACTATATACATTCTGGTCCATCAAGTAAATATTAGATTATATCTGATTAATGCATGAAAAACTTTTGCAACTAATTCAATCTCCAAACATGAAAAGAAATACTGATTATCAAAGAATTGAGATCACATAATATAAGAACAATCTCTTAATTACCCTTCCTATGCTCCTCATTCCATGTCATTTGATCTTCTCTCATGAAAATCCTTTTGATCCAAAAAAGAATTGCAAGTGGGAGATATGGAACCTTTGAAAAATTCAGAAATTGCAACCTTCCACTCAAACAATGATGATGTTTTTTAAAAGAGTTTTGTGCAGAAAGAGAGAGATCAAGGGAAAAAACAAAGAGGAAGAGGGAAAAGTATTCTAAGAAAGCAATAAACAAAACACATGCATCAATCATTGCACGTTTTGGCTTGACCTGGAATGCGAGAGCCAATACCTGGCAAAGGAATTAAAATGACTAATAGTTGATTTGAAACAATAGAGCTTATGGAACTGTAACATTAATTTACTCGGTAGTTGGATTATGAAATGCATCAAACGAATTAGATGACACATTGGAAATTCTTAACACATCAAACGGATTAGATGGCACATTAGAATTTCTCATGCATCAATACGGTGTAGTCTAAAATCAAAACCTGGTATAAAATGTCCAAATAGAAATTGTTTCAGAAGCTGCACAATTTTGTTGAGGTAAGCAAGCTCGAAACCAAATGACACAGTTTAACACGATTCGCACCTTTCCTGGCCGGCGGTGTCCCAGATCTGAGCCTTGACGACCTTGTCGTCGACGCTGATGGTGCGGGTTGCAAACTCGACGCCGATGGTGGACTTGGACTCGGTGCTGAACTCGTTGCGGGCGAATCGAGAGAGAAGGTTCGTCTTCCCCACCCCGGAGTCTCCTATCACAACCACCTTGAACAGGTAATCGTAATCCTCGTCCGCCTTATACGCCATTCCTCTTTTCTACACCAATAACAAATCCTCTTCTAGTCTTCTTCTTCCTCCTCCTCCTTCCTCCTCCTCTGTTGCTACGAACAACCGGATCTTCCTCCTCTTCTCTCCAGATCGAAGAAGAAGGGATCGATCGATCGATCGATCAATGGATGGGAACCAGAGACGATCCAGTTGATCGCTCGTCGCAGGGACGATGGAAAGGGAGAGGAAGAACACGAACCTCGATGAACAATATTTGACAGAGTTCTTGGCCACGTGGCAGACCCCTCTCACTCTACCTCACAATATTTCCCAACACTATTCTTCACTGATTTAGCTACCTTGAGGTTTACCCGTCTTTTGATTAGATTGCCGATGTGGGTTGGCGGAGATCGCATAACCGAAAAACAAGCCGCATTCTTATTGCATCCCAAACTGGGGCCCTTGGCACAGGGCCAATCGATATGTCTATTGTACAATTCTTTCACAATTGTTATTCCCCAACCATGATATATACCTCACGGAGTACCTGTTTTTTTATTGGATCTCCGTTTTTGATTGGATGTCCGCTGTGGGTTTCGGCGAATGCAGCAAACTATATAATATTTGTCAAGTATTTTCTACACCAACGCAACCTACCCTACATTTATCGACTTTCAACTGGGTCGCGAGTGTGGGCCACTAGCAAATAGTTTCTATAAGGATGAGTCGTCAATGATATAGCAATTAAAATTATTATATATTGTATCATTTTAATTAGAACAATTTAACATATCAAGCATTTATTACACTATTTTTTTTAAAAAATAAAGTCTTTAATTATCAAAATCCTCCTTTTAAAAAAATAATAAAAAATACGTGTACTATATTTCTCATATTAAAAATACTTATTCTATCATACTAAAATAAATTAGTTTTTACTAAAAATATTATCTATAGAATACTAAAATTACCAAAATTATTAACCTTGTCAAATCACTTGTAGTTATTAAATTTTATAGTAATTTTAATTCTATTAAAGTAATTTTCACAAATTAAAAACGTATAAATATCGATCAAAGTTGGAGCCCACAACTTAAGTCTTTGTCTAATTCTTATTGGATAAGAGCCAAATCTACCGCTTGCAAAGAGTGCTAACGCTTTCTGACGGTTGATGGCAGCTTTTTCGATGCCTGAACTGCCACGTACAGGACTCATGGCGGCGAGCAGCGAACTCCGCCGGCGCGGCACGTTACTCCTATTCCACTTCCACGTAGCTCATGAACTCGTCGTCTTGCAGCAGGGCCACCATGGTGTCCGGGGCAAGGCACACCTCGAGCTCCACGCTTCCCCCTCCCGCCCGCCCCGGGAAAGCTGACATCTTTCCGTCGTACTTGTTGGCCCGGCCGCTGCGCACCGCCACCGGCAGCCCCCACCCGAAGTCGTTCCCCTCGTACATCGGGAAGCGGTTGGAGCTGCCCATGGTGATCCCGGCGCCGTCCGGGTTGCCCAGCGGGAAGCAGCGAGGTGCCGCCTCCCAGTCCGACACCCCGCGACGCACCGTCTCGTCGCCGTGGGCGGCCACGCCGCGGTGGAGCAGCTCCGCCGACCAGCGGAGGTCCCGCGTGGACACCTCCCCTACTGTCGCCTGCGTCGGGATGCTTTGTATTGCGTTCCCGAAGTAGTTCGGCGACACCGGTGGCGCCACACGGCTCCGGCAGTTGACCGCCATTCGGAACGTCGTCGTCGCCTCCGGCGGCAGCCGCTTCCGCGACCGCGTGACAGATCGCCACACCAGCGCGCAGAGTGACTGGAACGACGAAATCTCCTGCTTTTTTACCTCCGCCACCACCGCCTTCTTGTCATGGAGTTGCTTCCCGCATATCTCAGCCGTCGAATCGCCTCCGCCGCCTCGGCCACCGTTAGCCCTCGATTTGAGCGCGAGAATCGCGTGGCCGCTAAACCTGAAGATGCGCTCCCGAAGCGGCGCTCCCACCGGGAACGTCACCTCGGGGCCACGCCCGCCGGGGAAACGCAGCACCGCTTTCGATTCGCCGAAGTAGTTCCGCCTGAAGTCCGGCGGCACGGGGTGCCCCCCGCGGCATAGCTCCGCCCAAGCATTAAAGAAATTCCAGAACGAGGTCCCATCGACGACGGCATGGTTGACGGCGGCTCCGAGGAAAACCGCTCCGTCACCGAGCTCCGTAAGCTGAAAAGCCGCGAGCGGGCGGAAGTGGCCGTGGAAGCTGACGGCGCCATCGAGGGGGAAAAAACTCTTGACAGCCGGAGGCACGTCAGCGTTGGGCGGAAGCACGCCAGGCATCAACAGCGACGGAGCAACCGCATAGGAAAACTCAACGCCCGCGTCGTTGCACAGAATAACGACGCTTCCATCGGCGAGCGTGGCGAGGCGGCCGGCGAGCGCGGGGAAGAGGGAGAGCGCGCGGGCGAGGGTGGAGACAAGGAGGGAGACGAGCGCTGGAGTAGCCATCGGCGGCGGCGTAAAAAAGAGACCTTTTTGGATGTACTGGCATGACAGCATGGGAAGGTCGGACACCGACAGCCGTAGCTCGCCGAGCGCCGAAGCCCCCTCCGGCAACACCGTCCACTTCGACACAACATCAATTCCTCCGGCCGAAGAAGCTACCGCTTTGATGGACAAGGAAGAAGAAGAACAAGAAGAGGCAGGTTTAGGGGTAGTAGCGAGGGGAAGGGTGGAAATGGGAGCCATAGCAATGAGTTCACCGAAAAACTCTGCTGCTCTGCTCCGGTGAATGGAAGAAGAAACAGGGCAAGCGGTTTATAAAGGCCGAAGAGGAGGTGGTGGTGCATGCATTTGGCTGGCATACAAATCCTCCTAATTGGCATTGGTGGTGATTCAGTGGATAAATTCATTGATTGCGGTTGAAGTGACAGACAGCGACGGACCTGGGGACTGATAGCCATCAACAATTTCGTCTCATCTCAAGAACAAAAGCAGAGGATTGCTACAAGGTATTCGGATACATGGAAGACGACTAAATCCTATGCATCGTCGCCCGTAAAAGTTCCTCTGTGCAGGAAATACTTTGCCACAGGGACCCACACAGCCAACCCGGTTTGACCGGATCATCAATCGGTCGGATGTAGACGATCGGCACAAATTGATTGACCCATTGACTACTATGAATGGACTAGATCGTGCAACTCAATTGATCTAATAAAACCATTTGAACTACTTTCTAAGTTTAGCCTGTAGTGTTTCTCGAAACGGTCTAGTGATTAGTACATGAGGTAAATCTAATCACGGTTCGGAATCGACGGTTCGACGGTTCAGAACCGCCGGTTCGACGGTTCCAGGCAGGTCGACCCTTAACCTTAACCGCCCAAGACGGTTACGGTTCACAGTTCGGAACTGTCGGTTCACGGTTCAGTTCACGGTTCGTCACGGTTTACCACAGTTCAAGATTATTATGTATAAAAAATTAAAAATTAACCATTAAAAATTAGAAATTAAAATTTATTAGAAAAAGGGCTTGCACTTATTTAAGTTGTCTACATATCTCTTTAGGGGAATCAAAGCCCACGTAGTTCTTTTACATTTTTATCCTTTTACATTTTCACTTACTTTCATTTCCTGTTCCTGTCGTATTTGTTCCTTCAGTATCAAAATATTCAACTTCATCATCTGAAAGTTGCATTCCTTGGATTCTTTTCTCCGCTCTGGTCTAATCGTCCAGTAATGCTTGGGCTTCCAATGAGTCGAGAGGCAAAGTTGATCGTCGTTCATCTAATATGTTGCCGCCGACACTGAATGTCTGCCCCACAACAACAGTTGACACTGGATAAGCTAAAATTTCTTTTGCGATCACGGAGAGAACGGGAAAGCTTTGAGCCTTCTGTGACCACCACTTTAAGATATCGAAGTTTTCGCTATCTGCTTCATTAAAATCAAAAGAAGTCGTAAAATAATTTTTAAGTTCCTGTGTGGAACTTGAGGATCCTCATGGATGTTTTGTCTATTCTTTTAATAAAAGTTGTGTTTTGTAAGTTTTAAATTACTAGTAGTAGTTTGTTGTATTTCAGAAATATTAGGTTGTATTCCATATTTTACATAATATTAATTTTAAATATTATATAAATAAATTCTAATATTATATATAATATTAATTGGATCAGGAGAAGAAAAATCTTTAATTGGAATTAAAGCATCATAATACAAAGTAAAAAAATTCTTATAAAACTTCTAATTTAAATCTATGATATAAAGCAAATGTAATTAAATAAATTTCAGGAATAACATAACAATATTTTTCTCATTTAATTTTCATAGTTAATATGCAAGAAGATAAAAATTCATTATTAATATATGTTCATTTAAAACTAATACTATATTAGAATAATTTTTAAAATTAAATGAGCAATGAGATAATAAACACCGAAAAGTTATTCAGCTGCATCGTTAAATACTTTTAAATTTGCACAAATATTACTATAAATATTCCATTATTATGAAAATAAATATATATTAATATTAGTGTTTTGTGTAAAAAGATAAATATAATAATTCTTTGTGAGGGCAATCGACCTAGGTTTGATCGAGTATGATCATAGCTTTGATGTGGGTGTCAAAGAGTTTAAGTTAGACTTTTATATTATTTTAATATGTGTTTGAATTATGCAGGACTTGGTGAAACACATGAGGGACTTGGTGCGAGCAAGTTTTGGAAAATCTCATCCTATGGCTTGGGTCCTTGAGATCGGTGAAGGATGATGCATCCGAGGAACCATCGAATAAGGAGCTAAGGAGTAAGCCAAAGGAAGCAGACTTTAAGGCGAAGTGAAGGATGACACAGAGAGGAGTCATGGGCTCAAGTGCAACTGAGGGACGAAGACCAAGGAAGAGGGCTTCAAGGGCGACTCTAGAGAGGATGAGTGTAAGTGAATGTAAGAGATCAATCAACTAGTATTGAGGCCAGTCGACTGGTCCAAATTCACGAGAGCACAGAATGGTTCTGTGCCCGATGGTTGTGAAGACCAGTCGACTGATAGAAAGTCGTTGGCAGCTGTTGGTAGAATCCCGAATTATGTAGAGTGTCGTTGGCTGTGTCTAACGGCTGCACTAGTCGACTAATGTATGGACCCGTCGACTAGTGTAGGAAATGAGTTGATTCGGGATAAACTCTTTC
>JBBMJZ010000089.1:8165200-8178852 GCA_037833815.1 Zingiber zerumbet | reverse complement strand
ACCTAGATAACTAGGACACAGTTTCCTTCTATAATCAACAACACACCATATAAATAATATTATTTCCCAACTTATCGAGCCTATTGATTTAATGAACTAAATCTCACCCTTTGATAAATTAAAGAAATAAATGCTAAGTATATGTGCTTGTTATTATATTAGGATTAAGAGTATGTACTTCTATAATAACAGAGGTTTGTTCTTTTATGTAGTCAGTATAAATGAAAACTACCTCAAATGGTCCTACACAATATACTCATAGTGTACTAGTGTAATTTTATAGTCAAGATAAACTAAACCAAATTACACTACGACCATTCCAATGGTTTGTCCCTTTCCATTTTGGTTGTGAGTTACTATTTATAATTTATAAGGAATTGATAACATGATATTCTGTGTGTGACACCACACACCATGTTATCTTCAATATAAACTAAATGGACACCTGTATTTAACAAATAAACACAAACATTTGACCAATGTCATTTTTTATTTAAAAATAAATATTTACAAAAGCTAGACTTTTAGTATACACTCTAACAATAGATAGAAGTAGTAATGAAAAACAATGTTAGCAACACTATACTCGGTCACACTTGCTTGGAGTTCACTTCTCTAAGTGTCACACCCCGAGAGTATACTTGTCCACCAAATTGGACAGTACCCCCTAGTGATAATATCAGAAATAATCGATATCAAACCAATTCAAGCCAACACAAACAATAATGCGATATAAACTCACTAAGTTATTTAAAAGTTAATGTGTATAAGTATGCATGTACATGTGAATATATTAAACCAACCAAAATTATAACCAACAACATGAATATTCAATACGAAAAAACAAAACAAAACTACAAGCAATAGAAAGTAAACCAACAACCCAAATAGAAATCCAAACTCGAGTAAGTCCGACAGTAAAGACCTCTAAGTGACACAATACTTCCTCTATCTACTAACCTGAAAGTCAAAGGAAAAGCAAGGGGTAATGAGTACAACAACTCAGTGGGTATAAGAAGATAGTACATGATATAGAAGAATAAAAGGATACAGTTTCAAGTAATAATATTTACTACAAAAGTAAGAGTACCGATACAAAATCATCTACTAAACAAATCATACACAACAACGAAATCCTTCACTGACCTGCTCCATCAGGTATAGTCAATAAATTAAGAGTATATACAGTACATCCAAAAACTACCTGCATAAAACTCAGCACATAATAAGCACATAACAAGTACTGACTGCACGCAACAACATACTACCATGAATGAGTCTTGTGGACAGTCAGAGTATCCATCTGTGGGCGATAATACACGCTACCACCAACTGAATGTGGGTGATAATACACACTATCACCATCTGGTCCAGTGGGCAGTCAAAGTACATAAATGTCAATGTCCATGAACGACAATACATGCTACCACTACTTGGTCTAGTAGACAGATAGGACATGTAGCTGTCTAGCTACGGACTACGAGCGACAATATATGCTACCACTATTTTGATTTAGTGGATAGTCTAAAGGTAAATGTATATACACAATAATAACCAAACCAGTTGAAATAATCACAACCAAAGGTAAAGTTCTACATGATATATTATGATATTGCAAACAAAACGAAACATCTATAAATAGCAATAAATGACATGGATATTAAATAGACTAAATGTAAGGACAAGCAATAAAGTAGTGAAGCCAAGGTAAGCAATAACAGTTGTCTAATCAATAAACGATAATAAAAAAAATCATAGATTAAGATCAAAGAAACTATAAAAGTCAAAGTAACAACTACCCATCTCAATGTAGCACATCTTATCCGTCTTCAAATCCGAGGTTTTGTCTCGAGTCTGAATCCTAAAGATAAGAAAAAGACAAAGGCTATTTAACTATTAAGCTAATACTAATATCAATTTCATATAAATAATTTATTCCCCATTCTTTAATATTAGTTGTATTTATTTCGTAATTGATGGCTAGTCTTTTAGTAATAGCTCTAGCTTAATTAATCTATCTATCCATTTAATATTCTATAGATTTAATAAATCATCCATTAAATCATAAACCTATTAATTAATCAAACCTAAATAGTAATGGAATTCAATTAACCGGTTAGCATGTGGTAATTAAATGAATGAAATTTCACTCATCAACCTGTTATATAAAAAAAAAATGTTTATCAACTCCAAAACAACAACCAAATTCTAGTTAATCCTATGGTTACTGATCACCAACCGAGTTAATCGCTGCCAAAGAAAAATTTGGTGTTAACAGATTTAGCATGGTTAATTAATTCATGCAAATGAGAAACCTTTGCCGCCAAGCTAACAAGATAAAATTGAACGAATAATTTTAAGTACTGCATGACGTTACCCCATGATTTCTACCTCCCCAACAGTAGCTCAAGGCTGGCCAGAGGGGACAACGGAGTCAGGGGGTTTAAGACTACTAGCGGCGGATGACAGGCACAGCTTGTGCTTGCGGTCTACAGACGCGGGATAGAGCGGCAGCCCTGGCTTCCCTACGATGTCTCCGCTCTCCATTAGTAGGAAAGGAAATACGGACGGGTGGCTTGTCTTCAGCCGGCCACCAAGGACAGCGGTGGGGGCAGCAGCGCAGCCGATGGAAGACGGCAGTGGCAGTGGCAGTGGGGAGGGATAATAAAAACTTAGGTCAAATAGTCTTTTTTTTATTATCCCTTTATCCCCATAAATATAAAAATATTTATATAAAATATTAAAAAAATTCTAAAAATTTTATAAATTTATTTTATTGGTAATTATTAATTATTGTTTATTTATTTTCCTATATAAATTTAATTAGTTCAAATTTTAATAGTTTTAAATTTTTTTCATCTTTTATATATATATATATATATTTCTCTTTGCTAGTCAACCTTAACTTGACTGCACTTCTCACTTGCCTAAGTGAGCCTTGACCAGTCAGGACTCCTCATTTACCTAGGTCGGCCTTGACCTGTCAAGAGTTTTCACTTGACTACTAAGCATTTGATCAACCTTGACCTGATTTGGACTTCTCTCCGACTCATTTTCCCTTACTAGTCATTCGATCAACCTTGATCTGACTAAATTTTTTCTAATAAATATATTATTAAACAAACATCAAAATCATGAAGATCAATTGCACCCAATAGTTACATCCAAAGCCTATGCATAGAGCATTGCTCACTATTTTTCTCCTCTTCGATAAAAAAATAGAAGATAGAGAAACTATTAGGACCCTTAGCCAACTAGAATGAGAGGTTGAATAGCCCTTGCACAAAACAAAACAAAAATATCTTCCTTACCTTATAACTTAAACAAACACTTGCATAATAATAAAAAATAAATTGAAAAGAAGAGGCTCACAGATTTACTTGGTTACAACTGGGGAGGTTGTTAATCCAAGGAAGTTGAATCGCACTAAGTATTTCCTTCATGCGGAGAATCCTTTTACAGCAGTGAAAGCATAGAAAGATGGAGTTAAACTAACAAAGAGAAGCGCATAAGTATTGTAACTCAAATTGCTTGTTATTTTTTTAGCTTCTGACCAAGGTTGTATTTATAACCTTAGTCGGGGCACCTGTAAGGGTTTCAAGCTCCTGGAGGAGGATAAAATTTTATCCCCTTCGCAACGGATCGCTGTCAAACATGATTTAGATAAGCATTGATTTTGGGCGCTTAGAATGGTTCCAGCCGCACGGAGTCCGAGCGTCCAGAGTCTGGGCCCCCAGACCAGAAAGTTAACCCCGTTGACTTTTTCAGTCTGGGCCTTCCGCTCCGATTTAACTCGCTTCGGTCCGGGTCTTCCACTCCGGCTTCGCTCTCTTGGGTGATTTTGGCCATCCGGAATAGGGCTCACCCGAATCCAACTTCCGGTCTTCTCGAGTAGGCTTCCGCCGTGCCGACCTTCTCACTAGCTACGTCTCTTGCTCCTCAAGCAATCTTCCGCTCCTGCTTCTCGTTCCTTAGAAACACCGCACGCTCCCTTCTCGTCCGCTGGTGTACTCTTCCGCAGCATCTCGTCTCTCAAACACATCAAGCCCATCAGCTCTCTCCCGTGCTGTCCTTCTCGCTAGCTACGTCTTCCGCTCTACTTCCTGTGCTCCTAAGTTCCTGTACACTTAGACACAGAGTCAAACACCACAGGACCTAACTTAACTTGTTTGATCACATCAAAACAACCTTGGGGTTCCAACAATCTCCCCCTTTTTGATGTGAGCAACCCAAGTTAAGATAGGGAAAAAAAACATAAAGTTAAAACAATAAATTCTGTAATAAAGTCTAAAAAAATAAAAAATTGTAATATACCTCCCCCTAGACTTAATCTTTTCCTTCTCCCGCTTTGATCACATAAAAAAATAGGGTACCAAAAAAATCTAAGGGAAAAATAATTTTGAGAGACTTATCAATTTTTAAAAATTTTGAAAATAAGTTTAAAAATTATTTTAAAAAATTTAAACAAATTTCTAAGGGAAAATTTTCAAAAAAAAAATTCTAAGTTTTGTTAAATATTTTTTTAAGAAATTTCTAAGTAAAAATTGAGTAACCCTTTTAAAGCATTATCTAATTCCAATTTAATACTTTATCAATTAGTCAATTATACATTTTATTGCAATATTTGGCTTTCAGGCTGTGGTGAGGTATTAGACCTTCTTGGTTATTGGATCACCAACCACTTCTAGACAAAGCGTCATAAGGAAATTAAACATTTAATTTTCTCGCTGAAAGCGATAAGTCTAAATTAAAATTTTTAATTAAGACAAGATTTTGGAACCCAGTAAAGGCTCCTTCTGACTGGGTTAATTAGAAATTTATTTGGAATGTATTTTTTAGAAATTTTGCTAATTTATCCTTTATGATATCTAAAATACCAATTTAGACTGTTAAGTTTCCTATAACTTATATTAGATGAACATTCATGATTTTTTAAGTTATTTATTTCTCTTTGCAAAATCTCATTTTCTACTTTTATTTTGTCAAATTCTTCAAATGGGCAAGATTTGTTAGAATTAACTTTAAATTTCTAATTTCCTTTTCTAATTTGCAGCAATCTTTAGTTAATAATTTAACAAATTTAAATAATTTATCAGGAGGAAGAGATCATACCTGACTTACCTTATCGATCTCATTATTTGTGGCTCCCCATGAACTGCTGCTTTCTTTCGATATAGCTCCCTCTTCATCGATGCTCTCGATGCTCATTTCGGACGAGCTTGCTTCATGTTTATCGTCGTGATAACTTGCCATTAATGCAAGTCTGGAGAAGGCCTCAACTTCTGATTCGGACAACGTATCATCCCATGTCGCTTTTAGTGTCTTGAACTTGTTCTTTTGGACATGTTTTTTCCTTTGTCCTTGTCCTTGTTCCTTAGCTTGGGACAGTTGTCTTTGACGTGCCCTTCTTTGTTACAGTGGTAGCATCTGATCGTCCTTTTCTTTCTACCCTACGGATGGTTAGTTTTTCTTGATTTAAATAATTTTTTAAAGTGTCTTACCATCATTACCATTTTCTCAGCGTCGAGAGAAGATTCTGACTCATGTTCGTCTCTCGATGCTTTGAGGGCAATGTTGTGTTTTGGCTCCTTCGTACATGCACATCTTGATTCATGCACTTCAAACGTTGAAAGTAATTCTTCTAAGGTAATAGATTCTAAGTCCTTAGAGATATAGAAAGCATCTACTAATGATGCCCATTTTGTATTTTTAGGGAAAGCGTTAAGAGTGTACCTTAGCGAATCTCGGTTACTTACCTTTTCTCCAAGATTCGAATGTCCGGTGATGAGCTCCTTTATCCTTGAGTGAAGGTGTGCAATTGTTTCATTTTCTTCAAATCACAGGTTGGTGAGCTAGTTGCGAAGTAAGTCCCGTCTCGCGAGCTTAGCTTCGGACGTCCCTTCGTGTAGCTCAAGGAACTTCTCCCAAAACTCCTTTGTCGAGTTGTAGGTGCCGATCTGGTTGACTTCTTATGGCGGAAGGACGCTCAGCAGATGGAACTATACTTTGTCGTTTGCCACGTAGTTGACCTGCTCTTTCTTCGTCCAGTGGTATTTTTCTTTGCCTTCCGGTGCTACAAAACTAAACTCCATTATTAAAAGTAAATCAAAATCAGTTTTGAAAAATACCTGCATTCGCTTTTTCCAACTAGCGAATTCTCCCTCAAACTTCAGTGGGTAGGCTTGGTCCGGCCATTTCATGTGCTTCGTTCGGCGGTTAGTTCTCCTGAAGCAACCTGGCTCTGATACCAATTGTTGGTCTCTGAGTGGCCATCTAGAAGGGGGGTTGAATAGCCCTGCACAAATAATAACAATACCCTTCTCAGACTTTAAAAGAACACTTGTATAGAATGAAAATAAAACGATAAATAAAAAAGGACGAGGCTCACATTTTACTTGGTTACAACCGGGGAGGTTGTTAATCCAAGGAAGTTAATGTACTAACGATCTCCTTCAGACGGAGAAGCCACTTTACAGTAATGAAACACAGAAAGATGAAGCTAAATGGAAACTAAAGCTCGTACAAGTGTTGTATGCAGAAATACTTGTTGTTATGAAGTTTCTGGGTCAAGGTTGTATTTATAACCTTGGTTGGGGCGCTTGGAAGGGTTCCACGCACTTGGAGGGGGTTAAAATTTTATCCCCTTCACAACGAATCACGGTCAAACGCGATCCAGATAAGATTTGATTCCGAGCACCCGGACCAGAAAAGTCAACCCCATTGACTTGTTCAGTCCGGACCTTCTGCTCCGATTCGGCTTGCCTCAGTCCGGGTCTTCCACTCCGGCTTCGCTCGCTTGGGTAATCTTGACCATCCGGAATAGGGCTCACCCGAACTTAACTTCCGGCCTTCTCGAGCAACCTTTCGCTCCGGCTTCTCGTCCCTCGAAAACACCGCTCGCCTCCTTCTAGTTCGCTCGCGTACTCTTCCGCAACATCTCATCCCTCAGACGCACAGAGTCCGTCGGCTCTCTCCCGTGTCATCCTTCTCGCTAGTTGCGTCTTTTGCTCGACTTCATGTGCTCCTAAGCTCATGCACACTTAGACACAAGGTTAAAACACCACAGGACCTAACTTAACTTGTTTGATCACATCAAAACAACCTTGGGGTTCCATCAACTAGAACCTGAGATTGAGACTGAGAGGAAATCGGGGTTCAATGCTGAGAGAGGGTGTCAGCGATTGGGGTCGAGACAAAGATGATGTCGGCGATTGAGACCATGACTGAAAGATGATGTCTATGTCCAATACTGAGATAGGGTGTCGACGACTGGGACCGAAACAATGATGAAGTTGGCGATTGAGGTTGAGACTTAGTGATGGTGCTAAGACCTAAGGCTAAGTCAAAGATGATATCGGGATTGAAAACCGAGACTAAGAGATGATGTCAGTCGATAATGAGAGATAGTGTTGGGACCTAGGGCTAAGCTAGGGTAAATGTTGACGTCCAAGTTGATTTGATCGGACCTGAGTCTCACCTGAGCTATATCTGGTCATCTTTGGATCATGCCTAACTCACATTGACTTTGCCTGACAACTTTGCATAACTATTGACCCACAGGACACATGGGGCTGAAGGAAACCATTGTATCAATGGGAAAATGAATGGTTTCATAGAGCAAGAATGGTTTCAGAGAGCAACTAGGAACCATACAACAACGTCTGCATGCGCGCCGCCGCACGTGGCCTGGTTGAGGGCAGGTAGCTAGGTCATGCATGATGTCGCTGCAAGGCCGTAGCCGAGGTCGCACTTGGCCTCGTGACCTCGCTGAGGTCGTAGCCGAGATTGCGCACATCAACTGACAGAAGAGAACAGAAGGAGAGATTGAGAGATTAGAGTGATGGCAAAAGGTGAATATGTTTATCTTCAGTGTTTCTGTTAATCCGTTCTAGAGGTAACACGGAGAAAGTACACTAACCTTTCGAATAATGATTAACACATAAGGGAAGTATTTACCTCGGCTTTACTGAGATTTGAATCCTAGACCTCATGATGATAATATTTTATGCGCTAGCCACTAGACCGTTCTGAGCGTGAGAAGATCACAAGAGGAGTGAGGCGAAGAGATTGCGAGAGGAGCAAGGTGAGGAGATCAGTGATCACAAGAGGAGAGAGGCGAGGAGATCAGCGTGAGGGCTACGGAAGATTGGAAATAAATTGGGAAAGTTTTTGGAAGGAATAAATTAACTAATTAATTTAATGATGGATTTAAAAATTCTGTTACTAGGTTAGCGACAAAAACATAATTCTATCACTGATTAGCTATGGAAAATATATTTGATCACTAATTTCATACTAATCCATGATTTTCTTATAGTGAACGGCGAAGAGACAATGTAGTCTACAATGACAATGAAAAAAATAAAATGCAAACAATAAGAAATGATAATAGTACAGACTCACATATTGATTATCAAACATTGAAACTTGACCTATATTAAGATAAATGAGTACTTAATTCCAACCATTTAAATTGAGTAAGCAATGTCAAGGAGATGGTGCACTCGATTAATGTAAAACATAAGTAGTTAGTAGTAGTAAACAGATAAGTGATCAAAAGAGGAAAAATATTGCCCTATATAAATTCATCAACTTCAATCAAAGTGCAAGGAATGTCTTGAGTTCTGGATAAATGAGGCATTGAACTTTTACTTTACACCAATTTATCTACAAAGCACGACCCGACGCTACATCCACCAAAATGAACTATGTACCGAACAGAGAGCTTCGGAAGCTTTGACTCAGTTATGAATAAGGAAACAAAATACCTGACCAAAAGTTTTCATTTCTCAGAAGGCATTTCTCTGAACACCTCTTTTATGACATTGAAGGAGGATAAAAAGCCATCTGTCTTTGTTCCACAGCTATAACTCATATCCCAAGTGTCAAGGTCACAGTGGCCACCTGAAAACTCATCGTGAGTTGATCCAAATGGACCATCTTTCAGGTCATCCTTGTGCAGCAAGAATAAATGGTTGTCGAATGACCCATGTGGCAATGCAAAATTATCAGTAGGATCACAGGAATTGGTCGCATTGTGTTGGCTTTCAAAGGATGTGCATGAATCATCTTGAATATTGTGGTCTGCAACACTGGAAACAAGATTCGACTTTGTATGAATAAATTCTTCCATGTCACCTTTATAACCAGTCAGCTTGTCATAATGGTGATCCTCTGCATCATCAGTCTCCTCGGTTATTTCCATTTCATTAAGTTCATCTTGACCAGAACCGTCATCTACACCTTCAACAGGAGAGTCCACTGCAGAATCAAGGTCATCATCATCCGTTGCATATTCGCCACTCTCACTTTCTTGCAATTCGTCGTCATCACTGTCTATGTGCAGCGGGTCCAACCTATTCTGGACAGCTCGTTTTCTGAGCATAAATACGTTGAAGTAGTAGCTTACAAGGTCTTTGCTACTTTTACTAGGAAAATACTGAGGCAGCTTATTCCAGAAATTCTGGCCTAGTGAGACAGGATATGAAGATACAATTTCATGGAACAGTTGCTCCTCCTCTTCAGTCCATTTTTGAGCCACAACCTCACCCATATTGTTGAAGCCCAACTCTGAGAATCTTTCCTGCCCCAAATCTTGCTTGACCATTTCTCTTGCTCTTGTAACATGCTGTCTCACGCATCTGATGGAACCATCATCAGAACAACTACAATCCAACACGTGAGGTAAGACTACAACCTCTGAAGCCAGTAAAGCAGAATCAGGCATAGGCATCAAATGTGTCCCAAGCCATTTGTTGCAATCAGTTCCACGACAATTGCATGAAGTTGCAGAATTCCTTAATTGATTATCAAATTCACGAGGGCTCCATTCTGGAATATCAGCCTGATGATTTGCTCCTATAGGAACACGTTTCCAATTGAATTCACAAAATGTAGGCGAGAGAATCTCATTATCATGATTACACTCAGATGCTTGACATCTATTTCCAGAAAAATTAGAATGCAATGTTAGCCTGGTAGGTGAGTCCAAATCATTTTCATGACTAGTATACTGTGCAAACAAATGACTGCTCTTAGCTTCACTAGCAAATTCATCAGCAATAGTGTCAACCACACTATCATTTAAGTCCGCAATAGAACCTAAAAATATATACTTATGATCAGACATTCCTGGTTCAACCATGTGTTAGTTAATTAGACCATGAAAACAACCAAATACTTGTACTACCTGGAGATGGCGGCTTAGAGGCACCGGAGTGAATTTCTTCAGGTGAAATTGACTGCAAATGGTGATCTATTTGTTTTAAGCGCTTGCTTACTTGCAGAGAAGACTCATAATCAGAAAGTGACCTTTTTCCATTATCCGACAAAATAACTTCACTGGTATTGCCTGCCATCCATGCCAAAGTAGGATTGTCACTGAGATCACTTTGAAGATTGTCATAAAGATCAGCAGTCACATTTATGAACTCTTTGTGATAGCTAGACGAATCATTCTCCACATCTTCGGAGCATAAGAAAAGTGTAAGGATATCTTGCCTAAGTCCCAGTAACTTGTAGGTAACTTATAAGTGTTAACTAAAGTTACCCGAAAGAAGAGCTTTAGCAGGGACAGATTCATAGAAATTTTCTCCAGCAAATGGTGCAAGTTGATCACCGTAAGCGAGATGTCTTCCATTTACTTGGAATTGGTAGGAAAAAGATGTATCATCATAGTTAAACACCATCTCTATCCTACAGAATTAGCAATTAGATGTCACAAGTATGAATAGATATACGAACAGAATTGTTCAATAGAGGTCCTTGTATGATAATATTGATAAGAGCAGCTGGTTGTATGAAAAATTATTTTTCTATAGTTATAGGAGTACATCAAGAGCCAGCTTTAAGTCTTTATTTCTTAACAATAGTAGTAAAGGAACTCGCTCCAGGTTCAAGATAAACAATCTAAAGGTATGTTATTTGCAGATGATGCACTGCTATTTAATAAAAAAAATTTATTGGATAAAATTCAAAGATTGAATTAAGCAGAGAACATTTACATACTAGAGAGTTTAAGATAAATGGAACAAAACTAAATATATGAATTTTATTTTCAATGAACATATGATAAAGAAGGGGTGGAAAAAAAAGAGAGGACCTGCTAGAATCTTGTGCAATCACATGTGCCCTTTAGGCTAAGGAAATTTTTACAAGATCGGACTATCAATTTATGGATTTGAATGTTGAGCTGCTAGCAAGCAAATGGCGAAAAAGATAATGTAGTAGTGGTGAAAATGTTAAAAATGGTCATGTGGAGTTTCAAGAAAGGATATAATAAAAGATACTAGATAGCTGCAAAAATAATAAAATGAAAGGAGGTAAATTTGAGACAGTGTGAATATGTATAAAGGCTACTAATAAATACTAGAATTAGATCAGTCAAATCAATTAGAGTAGGTGTGATGGAAAGAGAGACCAAAGACAATCATTTGCCAATGCAATCAAAATTAATTTGATCATATATGAATACTAATAGTAATACAACTTTGCATAAAGCTCAATGAAGGAATAAGATTTATGTTGTCAACTGCAAATAGTTCGGAGACTATTTGGGAGAAACATGGCTTGATGAATGATGACTCTTTCAAGCCGAATGATCATGAACACTGATGTTTTTGTTGTGGAGTTTGCATATGATTCCTACAAAACCAAAGTCTATGCAAGACAAACAATAGTTCGTAAAAAGAAATGATAGCCAAACATTTTCTTCTTAAACCAACACAATGGTAAATCGTACAACAAAACAAAGAATAGTGAACATAGTTATAAATCATGATTCATCAATTCCCTTAGCAAATAATTGAAAGCATAAACAAAGGAAGGATTTGTCATTGCATTTACCTTGAAGGAATAGTCCGCAAATAACACAGCGCGCCTTGGGCCTGGCATGGTGGTTTACTCACGCAATTAGACCGACAGATGATAAACAATCAATCACAAATAATAAAAAAAGATTTTTGATTGCACATCAGGAGAAAAAGCGGAAAATGACTTAATAGCAAAAGAAAAGTTCATATAATCAAATTAAAAGCACTTTGTCAAAGCATGTCGAGTTAAATTCTTCACGTATAAAGTCAATTCGAGCAAGAGATAGTCCCTTGTGACAATTAACCCAATAATTAGGGCCAGATACGGAAGCTCAAAACCCGAAATGGTAGACCGGCCGAGATCTTGCAGCCGTGAGAATGACAATAAATCTCAAGAGAGTAAACTTCGAAAAATCCAAAACAAGGCCGGAGATCCGAGGAAATAGTTTCGATAACGTCGCTAATCGATACCTGGAACAAACCCTAACCCTAGATTAGATCTCAACGCCGAACCAACATATAGGGGAAATCAATCTAACACATGATCCTACCTGAATCGATACTCAAGCCTCTCCACAATTGCCTTCAAGCTCCGCCTCCGGTCGTGGCTGATCCTCGCCGATTGATTCGAGTCCGCCTTCGAAGACGAGAAAGAGGGCGTCGATCTACAGTAACCAGCCCCTTCCTTAAATAAACTCGATTCAAATAAACCCGGTTCATCCAACCTTACCTGACCAATTAAGCCCGGTTGATGATTATAATGTCTAATTTGAGAGCTTCAGAAATTTTAGAACCAAACTGAAAATGTCCCAAAATCTCAGAGAGCTCTATTTTCTTTTCGCGCTGTTTTATCATTCCGTTCCATCGCCTCTACCTCTCGATCCAAATTCCTACGCTGAAGATCGATCTCTGTCGTTGTTGTCGTGTATATTCCTCGTTTCGTCTTCTCGACTGACGTCTGCTCGAACTGCTTCTAGGGCGATTTAGGGTTCGGTCGAGGGCTAGGAGGATGACGCAGAGCGGGAAGGTGATGCCAAATCTCGACCAGAACAGCGCCAAGCTCCACAACCTTACCGTACTCCAGCGGGTCGATTCCTTCGTGGAGGCGATCCTCATGACCGCTGCCCATGTCACCGTCTACGAGTTCAACATCGAGCTCAACCAGTGGGTACATCTCGACTGGAAAATTTCGTCCTTTTTTGTTCGGTTATTTTGGATGGCCTTCGGTTGGTTTGTCTTATTTGATCTAGGCTTCTTTTTGTTTGTTTCCCTCAGAGCCGTAAAGACGTGGAAGGATCCTTATTCGTTGTCAAGAGGTAGCTCGGAATCTTGCTTCTCGGGCATTCCTGGATGTTTAAAAAAAAATCACTTTATGTCCACATTGGAAGTGTCCGTGAATCGTTTTTGCCTTTTTCTTATTCTTTACATTCTGACACTTCGGCTGATAATGACTGATACATAGGATTTAGTGATATCTAGATTTCCCTTGTTCGCGTTCCTGTCTCTGGAGAATTTGCACGGACCAGTAGGTTGTGATTTGTGCTTTTCAATTGATGACTTTTGAGTGCGATCGCTTTCATTTGTTGATTATTATTATTATTATTATTTTCTTAACAGTTGCTGTAGCTAGTATTTCGTTGGATTATGAATTTTCTTGATTCTCTTATGGCCAATTATTAAGCACAAAACAAATGATTGTATATGTGCAGGAATGCACAGCCCAGATTTCAGTTCATTGTGATGAACAGATGTAATACGGGTGATGATCCCGTCCGGAAGCTGAGTCGGACGAAGGCCGACCGAGGTAGGCTGGTTGCAGGCGGAAGACGAAGGCGACCCAAA
>JBBMJZ010000089.1:8141024-8163958 GCA_037833815.1 Zingiber zerumbet | reverse complement strand
TAGGAATTTAAAAATTTAGAAAGAGTACGCAGCGGAAAAAGAATAAACGAAAAAGAAAGAGCAAAGCTAACACAAGTTGTTTTCTTGGTTCAGAGTCTTTCTCAACTCCTACTCCAAGGTCCGCACTCGTTGAGTGCTTTCGTTGGGTAATTCACTAGTAATTCGAAATGATTGTTACAATTAAAGTACAAGAATGCTAATAGAAAAACAATACCGACAAAAGGAAGAAAAATAAAAGAACAATGTGTTGTCGGAGTAGCTTCGCAACGTCGCAGGAGCACAGGAGAGCAGATCGTGAGTTTTTCCTTTCCTTCAGCCTTCACCCTCCTTATATAGGAGGTTCGGGGCACCCGGATCCCTTTAGGGCGCCCTGAATGTGACGTAACCGAGCCAGTCAGCGAGCTCCATGTGGCGAGGCGACGATGGAGATAAAATTTGCCTCCGACCGCCTGGATCCATTCCGAGCGTCTGGATCCATTTCGGGTGCCCGGACCCTATTTTCTAGAAACTTCCTTCCTGCAAGAAAACGTTAGTCCAGAGGCAAATATATGATATATATCCTGTAAAATAGAATGTTAGCACAATTTATAATAAGCAGAATAGTAATTAGATTCCGTCTCACCGAGACCGGAATCTAGTCAAGATCTCGACTTAGAGTTCTGAAATGGTTCTAAGTCGAATCGGTGCCTAAGTTCCCTTCCCGGGAACGCGTCCTCATAGTTACTCCCTTCCATCAACTTACCTTCACTTACCTTCCAGACGTCCGGTCAGCCCGTCGGCCCGTCTGGACTTCGTGCCAGCTATCCAATCAGCCCGTCGGCCTAGCTGGACTTCATACCAAATGTCCGGTCAGCCCGTCGACCCGTTTAGACTTCGTGCCAGCTATCCGGTCTGTCCGTCGACCTAGCTAGGCTTCGTGTCAAACATCCAGTCAGCCCGTCGACCTATCTAAGCTTTGCCTGCACACTCGATCAGAGTGTTAGATAACGACAAAACTAACTTAACCTATTTTGTCATTCATCAAAACTTAAGTTAGACTGTTAGTACTAACCACACCAACAAAGTTAATTACAACTGAGTCTGCCTAAGTTAAGCCTACCCTTTATCCTAATTACAATTTCTCTAAACTTAGATCAAATAGTCTTCATCCTGGATTCTCATCTCTCGAATGCACCGAGCCTTCTGCTCACTCTTTTTTATGTTCTCTCTCCATCAGTGTACTCTTCCTCCAAGATTCTCATCCCTTGAATGCACCAAGCCCATCGACCGCCTTTCTATATCATTATTCTCACTTGCATTTTTTGTTCTAAGTTTGGTTGTCTCCGATACTCCTCATACTTTTAGTTGCTCAAGTGTCTCATACCCTTCATTGTACTCCATCAGACCTTGAATCATCTAATAGTCTTGTGTGTTCTCCTAAATTCATGCATATTTAAACACACATATCAAACAGAATAGCAATTGATCAAATATTAAAATTATGGCCCATGCCACTTATACCAACGATCTCTCTCTCAAACGTTCAAGATACTAACATCAAGCTCTCAAGCTTGCTTCACGTCATCATTTTTCTTACCTTTTAGTTCATCTCACATCAAACCTCTAGCCCCTCAAATACAACCCTCAGGATATAGCTGAGTTGGTTATCACATAATAAGTTTGTAAAATTAAGTGTTGAATCCGAACAAAAACTAAGGAATTACCCTCCCATGTGATGACTAACTTCGATTTCCTAATTTACTTCCTCTCAATAGTGTAGGATAATTGTGGGGAGCCATCAGGATGATGGATTTCCTCTCTAGCCCCTTGAATACAACAAGCTTCATGAGTTTTGCTCCATGTCACCTTTGTCCTTGTCTTTCAAGTCCACCTCATACTTGGTGGTTGAACCATCGAACTTTAACTAACTAATTAGACCCTGTCAAGTCCTCCAACAAACCAACTCAACTACATTGAGTTACCAAATTCTCTTAGCTACAATATGTACAAGTCAAACATAATGTGAGCTATTTTGTCAAGCACATCAAAATTGCTGGGTTGAAATTGACCACTTGAGAGCATCATACTAAATAAGGGCATAGTCAGGGTTGGGCTTAATTTGCTAGGCTCTAGCCCAGTGCAGCTCAGCAAGTAACCCAGCAGTTTTAGCTTCAACTTAACTATGCTGGACTGTGCTTTGTTGGGCTTAGCATTTTTAGCCCAGAGCAATATAGCTAAGTAAGTAGCCCAATAATTGTAGGCCTCAACCTGGCTATGCTGGGCTGGGTTGGGCTTTACTGGCTTAGTATTTTTAGCCCAGGTAATTGTTGAACCTGACTACGCCATTGATACTAAATGCTTGCTTATTCATAAAAGATCAGCCCATGAACTTAAATATAGCTTATATAAACTCTCAAAATATTATTTAATCTTGACAACTTGAGAAGATTAAAGTTTCACTTGGTTGGTACTGTAATTTCATTTATTCTAGATTTGGGTTTTATTCTAAATTTTGGGATACGATATAGCAGTTAGACCTCTAGCGTGGATTCTAAAAATCTTAAGGTCAAGGCTTAACTATGACAAATTACAGAGATTTTTCTCCCATTAGTTGTAGTTCTGAGAAAGTAAATCATCTGGATAAACCACCACGAGCATCTTTCAATTTACACTAATAATTAATAGAAAATTTTCATAAAATCAAATTGATCATCTCTAGAATTAATATTAATCAGAATTAATCAGTTCAAAAATGTAAATACCTGATCCCTATATCTCTTTAATTTCATTTATTCTAGTTCATTGTCGCTTTCCATATTATTCTTATCAAGCGGACAAAATTTATATGCAAGTACAATAGCTGTTCTTAATATATCAGTGTGGAAGGTCGCACCTAAATAATAAGAAAACCTAATTTAGGATCTTTTGAATTTTTACAGTTGGCTTAAGATGTGTAATTCACTAATTGATGTGAAATATGGTTGAGACATCCTTCAACACGATTCTTTAATATGGTCACTTTCTTCTCCCACATGACCATATCTAGCTGTTTCCTTCGTCCATTTGTAAATTAGAGTGATCAGTATGCTCTGTTAATAAATGGTGAGTGTCACTTCACACAATTTGATGAATCTACTAACCGTGAACTAGAACCCATGGCCAAGTAGAATTCTTGACTTTATGCCCATCTAAAATTGATTAAACAATTGTAACAAAAGATGATTATGCTCACCCCTCACAATCCATCCTCAAGTTATGTGAAAAAAATTAAATGATAAAATAAACTCATAACCAACCCGGCTACAAGATGAGAAGAAATTTTTTTTTAGATGATGCACAAAACTGATTTAACAATGTACATAGCAATAGTGGTAATATGTAATGAATTGGACCAGCAATTAACCAACTTATACTATTGAAATTCCAATATTTCAGCATTCCCACAACTAATTCTCTTGAAATCGAAATTTAAATTACATATATAACAAGATGTGATTCCGCAAATGTATTTACGAATTCTATGCGGTGTTCAAACTGAGCCTATATTTTAATAGCCTAAAAAACTCTACAGTGCTCTGTATTGAAAGAATGCAGCATTCTCTTGGTAATAATTGATTATGGAGCAGGGGAACTTTTTGTTTAGAGTGGGAGATGGGGACTACAAGATCTCATGGTAACCGAAACGAGTCTGTAGACCTGAGAGGAGTGCCTTCGGGGGGATAGCCATCTTCATCAGCATGTTTTGGTAGGCGTCCAGGATAACCTGCCAGAGAAGGGAATGGCTAGTGAACATGAGGAACATAGAAAACCTTACCGAATCCAAGCACATTTCAGTCAGAGATGGACAAACCATCTGCCATGTCCTTGGTTCTGTGGAGAAGAAATGTCCCAGAAAGAATTGTGACGAAACCACACATCTCTGTGGCAATCTGTGTGGGATGTTGTCGGTCCCAGTCCTGTCAGAAAATTGATACTTGAACACATAAACCAAAATCATCTCTACCATTTACACTTATAAAGAGAGATTTTATCCAGTATATTGTTTATGCTAGAAAGAAAGTTTTTAAATAATTTTATGCCTTTCCCTATAGACAACCACAAATTGTCAGACAAACCTCAGCAAGGATGTGCCTCCCTCTTCATCATTCTATATATTTTGGTGCAAATGTTTCTTTATATAAAGTAAATAAATGACCTAATTAAAGCTAAGTCTATTGTGCCACAGTACAACTGTATTCAATTAAAATGTATAGCTGTTCCACTCATCATTGATCTAATCCACCGTTTCCCTTGGCACCTTACAGAAAGTTTAGAAGAGTCTTGATGGTATTTTGTAATCCAGGAAACTAAACAAAGTGTGCCTCTAGTTCAGGACTTGGGCATCTGAACCAACTACTATAGTGCAAAACTTATACAGATTAACCATCCAAAGACTTCTCCCTAAGTGTAACTGATGTAAGCACGTACACTAATCTACAGTGCACACAATGAACTATAACTCTATAAGAGAGCCGCCATTAAAGAATAGAAAGAGAAATAAAACACACACGACCATCTCAGGTTCAAGAATCGAGGATCATTATCCACAAACAATCATCGCCAGATAGGTTAGGCTTCTTAAAGTTGTATTTTCAACCTATAAACCATTTAAATATCTCTGAATATGTTCATCTCTATCTGTTTTCTCTCAATTTATTATCTATTAAATGTATACCTAATTACTCAAGAATATCATTTTTTTCCCAATACTCTTTCTTGTAACTCAACACATCTATTTTTGCATTTTCATTATTGCCACTTAGCTTTTTATATGTGATACAACTTTAAGCCCAAGGCATGGTGAGATAAACTTTCCTTTAAAGCTAATCGGATCTCTGCGATCAAATAAAATTTCAAAAGTTCCTACCTTGAATAACAGATCCAAGATATATAAAACCTATCTTTGTTCCATGGATTTTTTTTTAAATTTTTGAAACTATAACTATAATTCACCTTCAATATTAAGCTTTTTTCTAAACTTTGTAATTCAACCTTTGAACTTGAACCAATTATGCTATGATCAACCAACGTAATAGTGTCTACACGACATACACCAAGGAAACATATCTTTCTGATCAATTCATCTGCAAATATACCTATCTTAATGCACCCCATATACATTATAAAATCCTTAGCTATCTTTTAGATAACCACGCCAATTAGTAATTCTCTAATCAAAGACAATAATTATTGGTGCAATCATGCCCCAAGTAATCAAGTCTAACCAAATTTGTTTTAATATGGTTGAAAATCGGTTTAAGTTTGGTTTAGTTTATGTTACTCTAACGTGTTTGTCAAGCGCACAATGCGGAGGTAATAAAAGCTTAACAAGGAACTGTGGGGTGAAAAGATCCAAGTAGATCAGGCTGAGATATTTGACAAATGAGGAAGTCTAAATGGATCAAAATTGACTAGGTAATTAGAAAATGGAGTGCAAGTAGGTCAAAGTGGACAAGATACTTGATAGAGAAAAAAGTTCAAGAGAAGCTTAGCTAATGGGAAAGTTCAAAAAGTACTTGGCAGACTGAAAAATCTAACAAATGTTGGCAATGCTCAAATGTCAAGGTTGACCAAGAGTGAGCAAGTGTCGTCGAGGAAGACCTTACGGTGAGGCTTCAAAGCAGATTAAGAAGACCTAGAGGCGAGGACTCCTAAGAAGTTGAAATAGACATAAAGGCAAGGCCTTCTAGCAAGTTGAAGTAGATCCAAACGGTAAAATCTCATGGAAGAATGATTGTGAAGCATATAGCTCATGGTTCGACATGTGTTGAGGTAGATGCACTTGGTTTGATGCCTCAAAGACCTAGATCGAGAAGGAATTGAAGGAAGCTTGGACACTCTGAAGGACTAGAGGTTTCTCAAGGACTTGAGAACAAGAAGCATCACCAACATCAAAACTTGAAGGCATGTGAGATAAGAGATTCCGAGTGAATGTAATTTTAGATTTTTTGATAGATTTTCTTGTTTTTTAGGCATGTATTCAACCAAGGAACAAGTGTCCTAGATCAAAGTCCACTAGCAAAGATTTATCTCGAATTAAGTCAAAATTCCCAAGCAAATTCTATCAACAAAAGGGTTGTTTTTGTCGCCTTAACAATTAGTTAACTCAAAGTCAACTGTAGTCGTTCTACTTGAAATAAAAAAACATTTTACCTTGAGTTGACTGAATGACTTATGAGTCTAAGTTGATTGGTTAGTAGATTGGGATGAGTTGAGTCAACCAAAAAGGTTTTGAATTGACTCAAGAACTATTCTTCACAAGATAAGGTTCATAACAACAAGATTTGAGTCGACTAAAATAGATAAAATCAATTGAAGATATGTCAACAACGAAATAATTACGAACTTATTCTGGTGAGTCAAGTAGAAAGGTATCCAGTCAATTGAAGACAACATCATCAAACAAAAAAATCACAACGTTATTGAGATAAGTGGGCTTCTAAGAATTTGAATAGACTAAATGTGTTGAGATACTAAAGACAGTCATTGTAGGAAAAGGTGATGAGTTTATTTGTTTGAATCGAATGAAGCAAATTCAAGTAGAATGATGCAAATTTGGATGAGTACATTAGTCATTGGTGGATAAGTTTCCGAGATCAACATTGATGCTGACTATAGAAGATTTAAATCGATACAATTAGTGGAACCAGACAACCTTGAAGCAATATACTTATATGCTCCAATTGTTCATCTTTTAGTTATATTTTCATGCTCTGAGGTGCATTCAACATGATGGAAAGAGTGTTAGCTCTTGAAAGATTCATATTCATTTCTACATTTCCAGTGCTTTAATTCTTATTATTTGTAAAAGAGAAAAGTAAGATATTTCTATACAAGATTTCTCCACCTCCTAGGAGTCATTTTTCATTTTAAACAATTTCCAAGAAGTGTAAGTCAATCCTTCAGACCACGATATATTCTCTACTTTAGAACTTTTTATTCTTTTGCTATTTGTCTTTATTAGTGCTGCTATACACTAACAGATATTGAAAATTTTGGTTTGCACCTATTTACTCCCTCTCCACCTATTATACCCCCTCTAATTGACAATTGATCCTAGCAATAACAATATGACAATTGACATGTCAAACAACATAAATATGACAACAAGCATTACAAATCATTTAGGAGTATTGTAACATGGACATTATGATGCTAGACCAAATACTTAAAAGTGTACATATCACAGCTTATGAGCAAGGCGACAGCTAGATTTAATGATAAAGATCGTGAGAAGAAAATTAAGGACAAGATATACAACATAGAGGCAGTTACCTTGAACATAATCACACTGGCCAAAATGGTTAATGATGTAAACATCACATAGTATATAGGAGATACAACTGCTGTGTTAAATGTATCAAGAGCCTGAACACAATAAAAACAAAGCACAAAAATATTAGTGATTTACAGAGTCATAAATCCATGCAAACTTGGCATGATAATCATCTACACTATCATAAAAATAAATAGCATTTTTATTTTTAATATTTTCCATCATCATGCTAATAAACTGCTACAACAGCTTAAATTTCAATATTCAGTTACAACTATCTATGTAGAAACAGTTTCCTTCTCTCAAGATGCATAGTGAAGAATAACCATTATAGAAAACCTGAGAAAGGAATAGAATATCATTCAACAACACCAACAATAAGAACCAAGCCATTATTCCACTAAGTGAAGTTGACTATATGAATACTAGTACATAATTGGATTTGATTCCCTACTATATCCTCATCTATATTCTCATCTATATTTAAATGAATTGAAGAGAAGATCATTTGATATTAAAAAAAACCAAAACATTAAAAAGATGTTTATTTGATAATGTGACGATTATACAGAAGTATTGAGTTAATTATGAGATGGCATTCGAGACAAAGAATTCAAATTCTAGAGAACCAAGTCAGTGACTTTATATGAGACTATGGCATACATGACATGGCAAGTAAATTATGGAGGGAATATTTAGGTCAGACTTTAGTCCATTGTCTGAATAACAATGTTAGTCACTTAGTCTAGCTGTCTATAATTTTCCCTTTCATTTGGTTTCAAGAAAGTTGTTTGGTAGGCAAAATGAGTTAGCAAGGTTAAATTTAGCATAAGAAAATAAAGAGACCCTAAGGAAATGGTAGTGAGAGAGAGAGAAAGAGAGAGAGAGAGAGAGAGAGGTGGATTATATAAGAAGATTTATAATGGAATTGTTCTCTGTTCCAATGGGTTATATAAATATATCAGATGTACAACTAGCTTTATTAGGTTAATAGTTGTCAAGTTCTCTATACTCTATACTCATTTGCAACATCAGATTGTCTAACGAACAGCCTCAAAGCTTAGTCTAGAACAATGGTACTCAAAAAATTACACCATACAAAACTTGGATGAATACTCAAGCTGAACAAGGCTCAGGAAAAAGTGTATACAGTAAGAGAAATAACTAAAAAAAAATTCAAGCAAGCTAATGTGAAAATGAAGTTTTTTGTGATAGGTGATTGCAAAATTGATTTAGCTGAAGACATGGAATCCTGATTGCAAAACTGATTCAGCTGAAGACATGGAATCCTGAAACTCCTAGTTATAGCATTGTAGCTCCATGAATTCCTACTTACATCAGTTGTCCTTGTCAATATCAACTGCTTAAATATTTGAGACTTGCATAATCAATTCAACTAATCTTAAACCACTCATCACCAAATGGCCATCTTATTAGCAAACAAAAGTGAGCAAACACTATAACATATCGACATAATGACTACAGAAATGCATCCCTAAAAAGGGTGACTAAATAACGAATTATTCAAATCAAGGTAGGGAAACTCAGCTAAATCCCAGATTGGCTGAGTTTGATTAGAATCAGCATTAGCCAATCTGATTCTAAGCAATTTCTCAGACACTGCACTGAGAAATGTTGAGTAATCAACATGTAAATTCATCAAATTTCTTGCTGGAGTGGCCAAAATACATTGAAAGTTGAAAGTTAGAAGAAATTCGCTGAATTGATCAAAATTGCTTAATTTGGCCAATCACGCCAAAAATTAATAGGTGAGGATGAGTGTTCTTCTTTCTGGTGGAAGAAAAGGCAGAAAATAAATCTAGATAAGAAAAAAACCTGATTTTGAGGGCAAGAAGTGTTCAGAAAGACTTCACATTTGTGAAGAGGATTAGCATCGTGGGTACATTGCAAGCAGAATGCAACAAAGGTGTGGAGATGTATGGCCATGCACGAGAAGAGGCAAATAGGCTGAAACTTACTTGTATGATATAGTTTGTAGTCATTGAGGAGGGCCTAGACGCTTAGTCTTGATTTAGGAACTAAGAGGCGTGCAAAAGAAATCTTGAACAGAAGGGGAAGGGGATAGATAACGATCATGAGAGGTAGGTAAGTTTATTAATCAAAACTAATTATTATAAATTTAATTGATAATAATAAAATGATTGATCAAATATCATTATTAGTTAAGGGTTTATATTAGTAATTAACTCAATTTAATCAACAAATTTACAAATTAAAATAATTAAATTTAATTACATAAAGTAGAATCCATATATTTTAATTAATTTATTTGTGTAATTTAATTTAATTTTTAAAATAAATCAATTTAATTTGGTTAAACATATTTTACTTTAAATTGATTTTAGATCAAACTTAAATTAATTTGATAATTGTAACTTATATACTGATTAAACTGAATCAGATTTTAACTTAATTAATCTAATTACAAGTAAAGAAATTTAAATTGGATTTTCAATCTAATATAGTTAACAAAAAAATAATGGAATTAAGTCAAATAAAGTAGCCAGAAGTTAAATTGATTTAATCAAAATTATATTAATAAAACAGATTTTAATTTTAATTTAATTAATCAGATTTAAAATCATAGATTAATTTAATTAAATTATGTCAAATCAAATATAGATTAATTTGATTAAATTATTCAAATCTTTATTTAACTAATCTAATTACAATTAGATTAATTTAAATCGGATTTTAAATCTAATGTTATTAATTAAAATGAATTATAGTAAATAAAATTGAGTTAATAAGAAAGAAATTAATTAAAATATTTGTTCTTTCCATTTTTATTTTCTAATTTTGTTTTAAAAAAATTACTGATTCCAAAAGCAGCCCACCTATCTGATACAGCCAATATATAAAATTTTAGAACTTTCAATACCATTACACAAACTATGATTCAAATCATATACTAGGACAATGCATACTGAACAAGAAGTATGTCAAAATAGATCATTTTTTGCTAAACTATGTGTCTTGAATTATGTAAAGTCCACATGAAAATGTACAGAATTACAGAATCGTTTTTGCATACCAGCTTCAGATTAGAAAATTATGGCCAAAAATAAAATCAGAAAATTCTCTTACCTACTTAGCACGAATACCAAATAGTTGGAACAAGCACCATTGATAACAACGATGACAGAATACAGACATAGGAAAACATATATTTCTAGCATGATGAAATTAAATCAATAATAATGATATATGCAAATAAGAGGGATGAGAACTCACAAACCTTGTTCAGATAGCTAATCTGGGTAATGACACAAGAAACTACTATGATTGCAAATAGCCAAGTTTGGGGATAAATCAATTGATTCATTCCAGAAAATGTTAACTTTAGAGCAATTCCAAGAGCTTTTACACCCATAACCTGTCAACAAAGAGAGAATACAATATAGGTTCTCTTTTGTAGACTACTCTAAGGTGTCAACCAAAATAGTAAAAGAAATGTCTCATACCGAGAGAGATCCCACAAGGGAGCAAACACCAATGTACACCATTATATGTGTTTGCCCATATTGCGGGACAAAATGGAATACAAGTATCAAGGCTGCTACAAGCACAGTTATTGCATAGAACAAAAAAGCTGTAGAAACATAAACACTGGGTTAGCATTTCTTTTCTAAGGATCATTCTCGATAATAATTATAAACTGCAGTTCACATGTAATATGAGATTGCAACAATTAAATACACATGACATGCCTCATTTGTTTGACATAAGTAAAAAATAGAGAGAGAAAAGTAGACACCTGGCTCAGTTGCCAGATTCCATACTTCTGCAACTGATTCAATTTCCCGCTCTTGGGGAGCATGGAGCACAATTGTTGTTGATCCCACAACACAAAGAGCACAGCCAAGAATGCCAAATATATGCAATCTTTCCCGTAAAATGATATGTGCAAGTACAGCACTGTAATCACAAATTTGTAAATAATTATTGTATTGTGCAGATAAAAAAATTGAATACATCTGGTGATTAAGGTCATGCCTGATGATTATGCTCAGAGCACCTAGAGGAGTCACCAAAATGGCTGGAGCAAACGCATATGCTGCAAAATTAGCAACTTCCCCTACGACCACTGTTATTACAAAAGGAAATTTTAGTTCTCATTCCACTCCACGTAGAAGAAAATAAATTCAAATGATTAATGCATAAGTTTATTTGATTTACCATATCATACTGAATCATACAATTCCATAAGGGTACATTGAATGTTAGCAATTAAAATTGCAGCCCCGTCTCAGGGGGAAAAAAAATATTGCCCAAGCAGTTCAAAGAGAAATGGCTATCGTTGTGGGGCATGTGTGAGATTTAGATACCCATTGAAGTAGACAGAACTAGCTAAGGTTGTAATTTGTAAAGGGAGTTCAATGCACAAATTACTGGTTAATGCCAATTAAAATTGATTAGAACTTGTAAAATATAAATAACTGCAATACACCATCAAATACTACTTTAAAAAAGCAGTACCAACATCTGGTACCTTGCTAAACAAGATGAGTTCAGAATGAAAACCAAGAACACCTTCAAACCTGAACAATTGTATTCATGCAGTAAAAGGGTTTACTAATTTTTAATGGGCACCATAATAATTGAGATATAAAATAGAAACAAAAAAACAAACTTCTATCCATATAAATAACTCAAATGCAACAAAATAAGGACAGAAAAACCAACAAACAGTAAGACCTGAATAGATTTTCAAATTTTAAAGTACCAAAAGTTCAGTACTCACTTGCTATCATGCCTACCCACCAAAGTGGCTCATACAAGTAAGAATACCCACCTACTCCTGTAGTTCAGTTAAAAAACATTAGGCGCAATTAAGAAAGAATAAATAAATTTTAAATGATGGAACAAAAAAAAGATCAACAGGAGGGAGTGCTGCAACTAGTTATTTTGAGTAAGATTTGGAAAAGAGTAAAGCATTCAGAAACATTATAAATGCTAGAGGCATTTTTGACAAGGCTACAATCAGAAGATTAATACAACCCAAGTTCCAGTATTTTTTTATCAGTATTGTTCAAATTAAGGGAGAAAAGAGTACACATTTCTCATAGCTTTGAGTGAAATACGTCCCCATCTAGATAGGAAATGACAAGTAACTATCGAGTAATATTTATTTTTTAGTTTATCATCTTATCATTCAGCATGATACAGTAATAGTAACAGAAGATCCATCAACTTCCATCCAGGTAAATAATCTCAGAATGTTAGTTTCAAATCTCCAATATTGAACAAGTTCCACAATCTATTCTTGCAAAACTTTTCTCCATCAGCCAATACCTACATTTATGCCATTCAAAAAAGGTCCTTCAAATATAGTATTCTGTTGTAGGTCTAAAGAAATAAAGGAAGTATCTCACAATGTGCAATGTGTAGCGAATTAGCAATCTTGCACAGTGCAAAGCTAAATCTGTTCAATGTTTAAGCAATCTAAAACTTCTTTTATCAAAGATATTCTTCAATTTCCTTTTACATGAAACATTGCTCTACATAAGTACAATAAACATAGATGTGACAAATATTAGAGTACTCTTTTTTTTGGGTGTGTGTGTGTGTGTGTGTGTGTGTGTGTGTGTGTGGAGAGCACCGAAGTGAGGCAAACATTGTTTCAAAGATGAAAGTATTTTTAACTACATACAACTTGTAACAATTACGGCTCACACTTGGATGACCTCTTTAGTGATCATGAAGAATTCAGTAGAGGGTTAATTATTCTCATAAATATTTTGAGACTCTAAAATCAAAGACTAAATAGTTGCATCTGTTAGGTACGCCTAAAATTCTCCTACAATAAATAAAACAACAATGATGAGCTGTGTGTCCCCACCAATAGGGGTTGACAACATGAACCATATCCTGTCATCCTCCTACAATAACTAGAACAGCAACGATGAGCTGTGTGTCCCAATCAATTGGGGTCAATTACATAAATCTTATTCTACCATCCATGCTTCGAACACAATTAAAATGATTTCTTGACTACAGCACTGAAACGTGAAATCGAGTTTAAGAGCCATAACAACTTCTATTTAACTGAGAAATGAAGAAAATTATGCTACCCAATATCCACGAGATTAATCACTCGTGAAGATTTACTACTGATCAGATCTAGCTTCGTACTGAGGATCAGGTCACATCATGCCCAGTTAAAAATTGATTTCCATTAGTAAAGAAACAAAGACAAAGGGAAAAGCAAATAGCCAAACTTCAAACTACAATACTGTTTAACCAATACTTAGTGGAAATTAGTAGGCTAACAACTCGAGAACCAAATATAAGAAATAATAATAATAATAATAAAGACGACAAAAATCAAAAAGAAGAAACTTCTTCACCTGCTCTAACTCCGGAAGCGCCAGCCTTCTTGAGCCCCTTCTTCTTGACGATAAAACTGGCGCCGATGAAGAAGCTGGAGGACAAAGCGAGGACCAAACCCTTGATGTTATCCGAGGACATGCCGGTGTACGACTCCACCCAATTCTGGTCCGACGCCGCGGTGGCAGGCGCCATCCCGAACCCAAATAAGAACCCTAGCTGCTAGCCCGCCGTTCCCACACTATCCCCACATTCACCTCGACCAGTATGGGAGATCGACCACGTCGGCGGCTCAGCTCATCGAGAGGCAGACGGGGCCCCGCCGACAGATCCGAGCACGGAGTAGGCAGCGGCGGCGGCGGCGGCGGATCGGTAGGGGGAGGCGGGTATTCCAAGGTCGGACCCGGTGGCGATCTGGCGGCAGTGGCTGAGAGCTGGCGGGCAGACAAAGGAGGATGATTCCAAAGAGTGGATCGCAGAAGGAGACGGCAGAAAAGAAGAGAAGAGAAGAGACAGCGGTGGCGTCAAGGTGGAGAGGAAAATTGGTTGTCAAAAAATAGTAAAAAGTGATAAGGAGGAACAGAATCTAAATAAAAGCGTGTCGGTTATATTTACCAGGGCAAAGCTTGTGGGCTTTGCGTTGGCTTGGGTTTAATCCTCTGTTTTTTAGATCGTATTATTATTATTATTAAAAATATAAAATAAATTTATTATTATGAACAATATAAAATGCAGTCGACCACAAATTCCACGATTCTTTTCAACTATGCACATCATACCAACACTTCCTCATCAGGTGGTTATCACATCTACCTATGTTAAGTAGGGTGCCTCCTGTTTTGAATGTCTCGTAGTGATTTTTTTATATGTATTGGTATAAGATACAATGTAACTTGCTCCACTTAAATCTAAAGCTATATTCCTGGCATACAACACAAACTCTAAACGTGCCTCACGCACACATTGGTGTAGATCATCCTTATAGTATTGTTGTTATAGATAAGTTTGGAATTAATATTCAAGGGGTACGAAAGCCACACAGGTTATCTCAATCCTTTGCATGTGCTATTATTGATGGACGAAACTCCTATGATTTATCTATTTGTATCTAGCCGGGGCCAATAATACTAGACTGCTTAGGATAAATATTATCATTTTTTACCAATGATGCAAGACAATATTAACATAGTGGTTTAGGTATATAACATGCATCTCTTTTCATAAAAATCGGCTTATCCACCCTTTGTAATAGACAATAGGTAGGCCTTTAAACCTCTAGGGTAGGCACCTTAATTACAATGGGATTTTCATATGCTTGACCCAATTGATTTATCATTACAAATCATTATTCTCAACTTTATATGAAGGATAGATATGAAAGCTTAGGAAAGAGGAAAATAGATAGATTACTAAGAACTTGACAAGTTAAAATCATCCAATTTTTTGTCTAGACTCTTGATTTCCTTCAGAAACTCGATCAACATAAATACAACAAAATGATAGAATAAATAATGGGTTCATAACTCTCAAAAGCTTAGCATGTTAAAGTGTAATGGATTTTTTTGTTAACAATGCTAACAAGACTATTTAATATTTTTAAGAGAAAAAGAATAGAGAATTATCTAAATGTGTGAACTGAGACAAGCTAGAGTCAACTGATGAATAAATGTAAGTCAACTAAAGACACTTATTATGAGAAAAAGTCAATAATTATCCAATTGAGTTGATTAATGACATTTAAATTCGATTGATGATGATTGAGTTGACGGGATAAAAAATAATTATTATGGATAAGATCTTAAAATTGTTGTGTCGGACGTCGACGGCTGATATGGAAGTGCTTTCAATGATTTTAAAGAGAAGTTTCTTCTCAAAGGTTTTATTTTTTTATATTATATTTCTCTTTTTACTTCGTTTTCTATCTAATCGATTTGAAAAAGAAAAAAACTTTTTGCCAAAATCATTGATGTTTCTCACTCTTGAATTTACCGTGCTAGTTTTTGGGTCTCTCGGATTCACTCTTGATGTTACCCATGCTCACCTTCACCTTGTCTTTGAATCCACCTTAATTTAAGCCTCTGATTCATAGAACTAATATCTCACTTATCTTGTCCTCAGGGTTATGATACTAAGATAGTATATTTAAATTGTTATGCAGGTATCCACGACTTAATTCCCAACTATAATGTATTTATAGTAATTTTTTCTCCAAATGGGGTGCACAATCAAAGAATGCTGGACTCTTGTGCTGCCCGCTGCATGCGCTTCCCGATTTACCCTGGTAGTTAGTGGAAAAATTCAATGGGATCCGATCAATCATCCCCAAGACTAGTCAATAAGACTAACTAAGTATAATATTTCGCTTATCTTTGTAAAAACAACTTGACATTTTCAAGTCATAAGCTATCTAGCTTCATGGCAACCTACTAAGCTCTTGATCAACCTTAACCTCATGAGAAACTTGCCAAAACATCTTGGTCTTCTTTATCATCTATCAAGCATGTGGACTTCTATCAACTTTCTAAGACTATTTTGACTTATTCTATCATTTGTTGGTCCTGGTATGACTGATAAAAAGGATGAATTGCTTACAAAATAAAATTCAACCCTTTCTCGATCTTTGACTTAATTAGATTAGCATAATTAAAATAAGCAAAAATAATTAACTTAAAAGAGTAGGTAAAATACCAAAGTTTTACTTGTTTACAACCTAAGTGGTTATTAATCCAAGGTGTTGAAATGCTCACTAAAGAACTCCTTCGTTGAAGATGGAGAAGCCTTTTACACATGTTGATAGCTCAGAAATGACTACGAAAGGTAATACACAAGTTGTTGTATATTTCATAACTTTAGGGATCTTTTTATAGCCCCTAGAAAATTATATCCAAAGCTTGAAGGTACCTTCAATTGGGTTCAAAGCGCCTTCAGTCAGCCAAGTTCTATGGCCAAAGATAAAACTTTATCTCCGACCAACGGTTATCCAAAGGCGCATTCGACACTGCTTATGGAAGACACCTTTCAAGCCATTGAAGATGTCTTCCCTAAGGCAGATTAGCCCCTTAGCTGATCTTCCTTCTCCTCGAACATGCTTCCGCTCCAACTTCTCGTCCCTCAGAGGTGTCGCGCACATTCTTCTTGCTCCACTGACAAACTCTTCAACAACTTCTCATCTTTCGGATGCACAGAGCTCATCGACTTATTTCCCGTGTCATTCTTCTTGTCTACCGCATCTTTTGCTCGACTTCTTGCGTTCCTAAGTCTCTACACACTCAGACGCAAGACATCAAATAACGCAGAACCTAACTTGACTTAGTTGATCACATTAAAATCATCCTGAAATACTAATAATCTCCCCTCTTTTAATGTGATCAACCCAAATTAAGTTAGATTTAAAAAAAATAGTAACATAACCGTTAAAATAATTGTAACTTATAGACATGAAATAAATAGGCAATATTAAAACAATTAATATGCAAAAAAATGTACCTCCATTTAGACTTAACTAATATTCTCCCACATTAATCATATTAAAATTAGGAAAAAAAATTCTTAAGAGATACACAAACTGTGACTAACACTTAGAAAAATTTAGGAAATTATTTTTAGAAAAACTAAAGTTTTATCATTAAAAAAAAGTTTTAGAAGAAATAATTTTAAAATTATTTTTGATCTTTGAAAACTTTTGTAATAGTTAAACAGGCTTATCTAAAACAGTGATAAAATTTGTACGAAAAAAATAATATAAGTAATAATAAATTATTTTCTATAGAAAATGTATTTAAAAAAATGCTTAACAAATAGATTTTGAGCATAAAAATTCTTGTTACTTTTTCTCAATACTAGTGATCGACACACGCGTTGCGTGCGTAATATAATTCTAAGAACCAAGAATAAATTATTTAGGTAAGATTCATCAGATCCATGCAATAGTGCAATAGTGCAAGGGTGATGCTAGAGAATCCCAGTAACAAACTACTGTAAAGGGAAGTCAATTCTAAGATGTGGGACTAAAGAGAACTATATTTTTTTTATATAAAACAACCAGAAAAAAATTAATGATGAGAAAAATTCATAATAATACGCTAAAGCTGAGTCTTTTTGAGAATTTTTAATATTAAAATTAATATTTTTGTAAAAAATTCAATAGGGGTTAAAATTTTTAAAAAATATTTCTTTTGACAGAGAGCATTATATTTTATCACAGAAAAATAAAATTTTCAAAAATAACTCTATAAAATAATTTTAATTTAAAAGATACAATTTTTGTTGAAAAATTCATAAAAAATAATATACCAGTAAAAAATTTTTGAAAATTTTCCTACAGATAAGTAATGAAATCCCTTTTCTCGGAAAAAACACAATCTAATTAATTTGAATAGAAATGATGCAAACCAATTTATTTAAAAATAATAATTTTAAGCATACAATAAAAATATTAATGCAAATAAAAATTGGAACATGCATCAAAATTTTAACCTGAACATTATTTTGGAACCCAATATAGGTTCCTATTTACTGGATTAATCAGAAATTTTTTAGGAACATCTTTTCATGATAATTTTCTAATTTGACTCTTATGATATCTAAAATACTAATTTAGTTCTTGATAATTTCTAATCTATTGAATATGTGAGCATGCATTATCTTTGTTTAATTTTTCTAATTATTCTTTTAACTTTTTATTTTTAATTTTCAAATTATCAAAATATTTCAGTCTGCATGCATTTGCAAATGTTAACTTTAACTTTACATTTTCTTTTTCTAATTTAACCATATTTCTAGTAAGCATTTTAATAAACTGGTATGATTGTTCAGAAGATAATTAAATATTGTACCTTACTTATCTCGTGCTTTGTTGCTCATTTTTCATCAATGCTTTCTTCTGATGACACTTTCCCTTCGTCGATGTTTTCTTCTCATGATGCTCCCCCTTCGTTGATGCTCATCTCAAATATACTTTCTTCATCTCTCTGATGGTTTGCCACTAGTGTTAATCAAGCATAGACCTCGATCTCAGACTCGGAGGATGATGATTCATCCCACAAAGCTTTTAACTTCTTGTGTTTTGTTCGTCTTGGTGCTTTGTCTTTTTCTTTTTCCTTCCTTTTTAGTTTAGGGCAATCATCATTGATGTACCCTTCTTCTTGGTAGTTGTAGCATCGAACCTTCCTTTTACTTTGAAGGTGTTTCTTTGTCTGTAACTTGTGAAATTTTTTAGTTTTAAGAAATTTACTAAGGGTTCTTACCATTAGTGTTGCTTCATTTTTTATTGATGGAAGTTTTGGAATCTGGTTCATCCATTTTTGCCTTTAAGGCAATGTTCTGATTCGACTCCTTCTTTAGTTTTGCACATCTAGATTCATGAATTTCAAAGGTAGAGAATAATTCTTCTAAATTGTAGGATCATAAAGTCGCTAAAGGGGGGTGAATAGTATTCGTCCAAATTCGAGAGTTAAAAATAGTTACGCAACGGAATAACGAAAATAGAAAATAACACTAACATAGATTGTTTTACTTGGTTTAGAGCTTGTGACGACTCCTACTCCAAGGCCCACGATCGTCGATCTCTTTCATTGGGCAATCACTATCAATTCGAATAATTAGTTACAAATATTGAGTACAAGAATTGAAATTAGTTGTTACCGACAAACAGAAAGGAAATTGGAATCTCTCGTTCTTCGAATTTCGAAGCAGTCTTTCGGTGTCGTCGGAGCCTTTTCGGAGCAGCATGTAAGAATAAAACTTGTATTAGTTGATGTCCTGAAGCTGCTAGTCGAAGGCCCTTATATATGCCCATTCTGAGCGCTTGGAACCCCTTCGAGCGCCTGGACAGTTGTTGGCATGGCAATCACTCGTCGAAACTTCATCCATGAAGTTTATCCACCTCCAGGGTCCTGGACCCCTTCTGGGCGCCTAGACTATTGACGTGGGTTCAGCCAGTCATCGCGCTCTAACTTAGCTTCGAGATAACTTTACTAGTTTGGGCGTTGGACCAACTCCGGGCGCTCGGACTCCCTTTTTTCAACCTTTGAATTCCTACAAAAAGGAATTAGTCTAGGTAAATAAAAATATATTTATTCTGTAAAATAGAGTTAGCATAATATTAATAAGATAGAAGTAGTAATTAGATCCTATCTTCCCGAGACTAGGATCTAATCAAGATCTCAACTTAGGTTTCCCAAATGAACCTAAGTTAGGCAGACACCTATAGTTCCTTCAACCGGAAACACGTCCTCACTGGATCTCTCCTCCAGTTGCTTACCTTTTACTTACCAACGGTAGTTGCTTGACTTGCCTTTGACCCACCAAGTCTTCCTGCTAGTTGTCAAATCCCGCAAACTCAATTGGATTTCGGTCGATTATCAGGTCCCACAGACCCAACAGAACTTCCTGTCAAATATCAAGTCATGCGGACCTATATATACTTCCCACCAGCTATCGGGTCCCGTGGACCTAGCTGGATTTCAGACTGGTGTTAGGTCCTTTAGACCCGTCAACTCTTGTACACTTGATAAAGCAATTAGATCAAAAAACACTTTAACTTTAATCAACTTATCATTTATCAAAACTTGAGTTAGATCATTAGTACAAATTACACCAACAATCTTCCCCTTTTTGATGCAATGACAACCTGGTTAAAGTTGAAAAAATAATATTGAAAGACAATACGCAACATGCAAACAAATAATCTAAATTAGTTTTGAAACTTATTTACTTAATCAAATTTATTTATTTTTTCTACATTAACACGTATCTTCCCCCTTTGGCATTCATAAAAAAATAAGGTAAAAAAAATAAGCAAAAGATAAGTAATGCAAGATAGTAATGTAGAAAGAGAACTGAAGGTAAATACTTTGTATATCTCAAACTTAGGAAGAGGTTTGAATAAAAGTTTAGTTTAGAAAAATTTTACAAATTTTTTAAGAGCATTTTCGAAATCAAAATTATGTTCCAAAATTTTTAAAAATTTAGTCTTTTTCAAAAATTTCTAAGTAAACTTTTTCAAAAATTTTCTTAGTAAACTTTTTCAAAACATTTCTGAGTAAGTTTTTTCAAAAAATATCTGAGTAAGCTTTTTCAAAAATTGCTAAATAAACTTTAAAAAAAAACTATAAATATTTGTAAAGTCTTTTCAAAGAAAAATTTTCTAACCAAAATTTTTAAAATAATTTTAAAGAAAAAAAATTCTAAGAAAGATTTTTAAATTAATTTCAACGAAATAATTTTCTAAGAAAGAATTTTAAAAAATAATTTTCTAAGAAAGATTTTTAAAGAAATAATTTTCTAAGAAAGATTTTTAAAGTAATTTTAAAGAAAATTTTTTTAAGAAAAATACTGTCAAAAGTTTTTAGGTAAATGTTCCAAAAAAAACTTTAGTAAATCTTTTCAAAATTTATAGGTTAGAAATATTTTCAAGATAATTTTAAGAGTGCATATTCATAATAATTTTCCAAGTCTTAAAGGTATGTTGTTCAAAGAATAATTTTCAAAACAAAGTGAAAATATTTTTCAAAGTATTTGAATTTTTTTCTCTTTAAGTTAATACTCCCTCTTAATTTAACACTCCCTCTTAATTTATACTAGAGTTAGTTATGTTAAATTTCAAGATCTTAGCCTACCACCTTCTTATTATCTTTGATAGCTATAAGAAGTTCTACCAAAGTGTTTAAGAGAATTAATGTGGGTAACACTTATGTTCAGTAAATATATTATTTATATAAGTACGTTTTATATATCTATTATAATTGCTTTTTTAAGTTTGATTAAAATAAGATTATTTAAATTAATCAATTATTCAAAAAAAAAATCTCAAATTAAGTTAATTAAGCTAAAATTAAGTTCTAGGCTAATTAAAATCATTTGTTTGTCACACCCCGAGGGGAAGGTCGTCTGACTAAAATCGGACAACACCTCCTCTGTAGCAGTGATAAATGAATCATATATACAAGGCCACAAGGTCACACAAGAAATAATTAACAGGCCACACAGCTGGAATATACACAATCACACAGTTGTATAATAAACAACTCATTCGACTGTACTAAAACACAACAAAAGATAAAAATAAAACATAAAAACAACACAACATTATAAGTAGCAACACCAGACACATACACAACATACACGTATGCACCTTACAACATAAGTATAATCAACATAATATCTCCAAATCACAAGTCACACAAGATCACCAACATAGATACTATCAACATAATTCCTCCAATAGTATACATTAGACATGTACACACAATCATATCAGTATAATTAACAAGAAACCTCCAATAGTCATACCAGACACGTGACTCACCCAACATGCAAATAGATAGTCAACAAGGTAACTCCTATAGCATATACTAAACATGTGTATACTTAACAACATATGCATAATCAGCATGTTGACTTAGTCAACAAGATATCTCCTACAGTACATACTCTATATGTGTATACGTGTATATACAATAGAGTATAAATATCAAAAACTAAGACTGTATATGAAATAACTAGATTATCTCTAAGGTCAAGTAGATAAGTCTCAAGCATAATAACAAAATGAACAGATTTAAGGTAAAGGAACCTAATCTATCAATCAAACAATCATGCACTAAATTCAAAGAACTAAAGAGGCCAAGGAAGAAATACCCGTCTAAGACAAGTGAAGAGGAGATCTTGGAAGTCAACCTAGTGAGCATCTCCACCGAAGCAAAGTCAAAGGACCACATTGTGTGCTTCAGTTGCAATGAGAAGGGGCACTACAAGAGTAGATGTCCTATGGGTAAGAAGAAGGTAATTCCTAAACCCATTCAAATTATTTTAGATACTAATTTGGGTTGTAGGAATGATGGTGCCAAGAAGAAGAATGAGAAGAAGCACATTAGATGCTTCACTTGTGGTGAAATAGGGCACTACCACACCAAATGCCCAAGGAAGAGAGAGATCAAGAAGTTGGCGCATTTGAGGATGTGGGAAAAGAAGTGGAGGAAGAATGGAGGCTCAAGTCAAGGGGGAGCTCCAAAGGTAAAGGGTAAGGTAAACCCTAGTTTAAATTTGAAGTCAAATTTAAATTCCTCTATGCATGCTAGGAATAATTGTTATTATTTACCCATGCAAAATTTTGGTTTCAAATATCATGATCAGAATAGGGTAAATGTAGATCATAACCCTAGGAAATCTATGCATGAAAAACCTAGAAATGGTAGACCTAAGGAGACCCAAGGCATTAATCCCAAGAAGGGGAGACACATGCCTAGAAAGGGTAGGTCTAGGAATGTCCAAGGTGGACATGTTGACT
>JBBMJZ010000089.1:7827264-7839964 GCA_037833815.1 Zingiber zerumbet | reverse complement strand
TGAATCGATCAATGGATCGATCAGGCCACTCCAATCGATCCACCGATCGATTGGGAGGCCTGATATCAGCTGGAAACATTTCATTTCAGCCTTTGATGACATGTAAAGCCTAGAACACCTCTCCTTAGCATACGCACAACATTCAAGGTGTAGTTTAAACATGCATTTCAGATGTTATAGCAATTAGCAGAAGAAATTATATTAGTTTAGCAAAACTTTAATAAATTCAGTTTTTTTCCGCATATTAAGAATAGTTAGCAACAACATAATGTAACCCCCGGCCTTACAGCCTAGCCAGTAGAAGGCGGGCCGTTACAGTGCCCTTGCTTCTTCCACTCGAGGAGCTCGAGATTGATCACCCTACTTTAGTAGGGTCATTTTCTTAATGGTCGATCGAGACTACTCATGTACCGACGCTGTCTGCGCATATATCCTCCCGGTTGATCCAGCTCCGAGTGCCTTTTCCTCAAGGCATGACACATCCCGAAGGTCAGACCAGTAGTTTTGTTTTTCCTTTACTGTGTCCTCTAGATATGGGATGGTCTTCAAACCCCCACCACCCTTTGGGGTGGTAAAGTTAAAAAGGATCATTGGCAGAAGCATAGATGAATGCCATGGAATGAGTAAAAAGCTGATCGGTACTTGAGCATGCAGACAGACAGATACGCTCAGAATGCTACTATAGTAAGTCCTTTATCTATTCTCTTTAAGTAGGTATAATTTCTAACATCGTTTCTCTTAGTTTTTTGTTGTCAGGATAAATTTGGGTCAAATACTGATTAGACTGGGTGAACAAAATTTTAAAGGACCATATGGGCGAGCTAAAATCCCCTAAAGCTCCTTCCATGATTCCAGAAGTGAGCAGATTGTGACAAGAGGTGGAAACTTAGGCAAATATGTTGTTAGAGATAGAAATAGTTTTAGAGGGAGCTCATCAAGAGATGGATAATCAACTGGCAAAAATAAGGAAATTCAAAAGTCTGCTACAAATTAGTGAAGCTAAGCTCCGGGCTGAGAGTGTAATCAAAAAGTAGTATCCGACCTAGCACAATATACCACTTGGCTAGACGAACTAAAGATTTCTCCTGCTTCAGAATCTGCTAAGAAAGTAAGGAGCTATTGGCTAAGAATTGTAAGTACCCTGTGGCGGTTTCGGTGTGGTCAACCAAGTTAAGTTAGGTTATGTGTGTGTTTGATCCTTGTGTTTAAGTGTACAGGAGCTTAGGAACACAAGAAGTTAAGCGGAAGACGTAGCTAGAGAGAAGGATGACATGGGAAAAGAGCCAACGACATCGGTGCATCCAAGGGATGAGGTGCTGTAGAAGAGTATACCGGTGAACGAGAAGGACGTGCGCGATGTTTAAGGGACAAGAAGTTGGGGAGGAAGCATGCTCGAGGAGAAGGTCGGAAGATAGATCCAGGTGAGCCCAATTCCGGATAGACGAAATCATCAGATGATCGAAGCAGCGAAAGAGCTAACGGGGAGCTATAGAGCTGCTAAAGGCACCCTCAATTTGGTTGGAGGTGCCTCCGCGCCTTTTTGTGGGAAGGCGCCTTCAACAGGATTGAAGACACCTTCAACTACCCATGGAAGGCGCCTTCAACTATCTATGGAAGGTGCTTTCAACCCTTTGAAGGCACTTTAGACAGGCAAAATGTAACCTTTAGCGAAGATAAAACCTTATCTTTGCTTGCCTTACTGGAGGCGCCTTCCACCTTATTGGAGGTGTCTTCCAACCTCGGATAAGATTTTTCAAGAGCTATAAAAAGACCCCTAAACCTAGGAAATATAAAACAACTTTTGTATTATCTTTCCTAGTTATTCTTTAGTTGTCAACGTGTGTAAAAGACTTCTCCGCCTTCAATGAAGGAGATCTTCTAGTGCTTTTCAACGCATTGGATTAACAACTACCTAAGTTATAACCAAGTAAAACTCTAACCTTTTACCTACTCTTTTTAAGTTGTTATTTCTATTATTATTGTTATTGTGCTACTAATCAAAGGATCGAGAAAGGGGTTTATTTTTCTTGTAGGCAATTGGCTCCCCCCTCTTGCCGGCCATGCTACACCAACAATTGGTATCAAAGTCATAATGTCTCAGAAGGACTAACCGTCGACTGAAGCACCGAGACGATGACTCAACGAAGCATCTACCCGTTGAAATTCGAGGGAGAATTCATGTTATGGAAGAAACGCATTGAGGTATTTTTTAAAACTGATTTTGAAATTCTTTTGATAATTAAATATGATTTTGTAGCCCCCAAAAACCAACAAGGAGTAGAAAAAAAAGAGTATATATGGACCAAGAAGGAGCAAGCGGACTTCGTAGTAAATGGACGAGCCAAATTTCATCTGCTGAGCATGCTGCCTCTGTAAGAGGTCAGCAGAATCAGTGCCTACGAATCAGTAAAGGAACTTTAGGAGAAGTTCCTGGAGCTACACGAAGGTATGTCCAAAGTCAAGTTCACGAAACGGGATCTACTCCGAATCTAACTGATCAACCTCCAGCTGAAAGAAGGAGAATTAGTAGCGCAATTGCATGCTAAATTGAAGAAGTTAATCACCGAACTCATGAATCTCGGAGAAAAGGTAACAAATCGAGATTTCTTAAGGTACACATTAAATGCTTTTCTAAGGACACCCGAATGATCCTCAATTGTCAACTCTTATTATATTTCTAAAGATCTAGAGGTAAGCACATTAAAAAGTTTATTTTCCACTTTAGAACTTCATGAATCTAGATGTGCAGAATCAAAGGAGCTTAGACAGAATATTGCCCTGAAGAAAAGAATGGATGATCCAAACTCTGAAGCGTCAATTGATGAAGACGAAATGACCCTAATGGTAAGAAAATTTAGTAAATTTATTAAATCTAATCAATTTAATAATTCATAGGCGAGAAAGTACTTTCGGAGTAAAAGGAAGGTTCAGTACTACAACTGCTAAGGAGAAGGGCATATCAAAGACGACTACCTCGAACTGAAGAAGAAGGAGAAGGACAAGGGTAAAAGACCAACAAGATCAAAGCACAAGAATCTAAAGGTCATATGGGATGAATCATTGTCCTCTGAGTCCGAGATCGAGCCTATGTTGGACTAGCTCAAATGGCAGACCACCAAGGAGAAGATGAAAGCAGCTCAAAGATGAGCATCGATGAAGAGGGAGGACTTCAGAAGAAATTTGCGATGAAGAGGGAGCATCAGAACACAAGATAAGTAAGGTATGTGCACTTTCTCCGAAATAGTCTTTCCAATTCATTAAAATGCTTTCAAGGAACATAGTACAATTAGAAAAAGATAATGCTAGGTTAAAATTAAACTTAGCAAAGTCATGCCCCTTAGACATGTTTGATAATCTAAAGTTAGAAAATAAAAAATTAAAAGCATAAATAGAAAAATTAGAAAATGGCCATGCATATTTGAGTTCGAATATCTTTCAAAAATCAACATTAAAAAATAATGGTAGAATTAATTGGTACATAAGAAATCACTAAGGACAAATTAGGAAAATCCTTAAAAACTATGTACCTCTAAAATTTTTAATAAATCCAGTAAGTAGGAACCTATATTGGGTTCTAAAATCTTTGTTAGATTAAATTTTATTTTTATTATTATTATTTATTTATTTGTCTCAATTAGTAAAATATTTGAAATTTATTTTATCGCTAAGTTATTTTCTATGAAGTTATTAAATGTTTAAAAATTATATCTAAAACATGTTAGTTTACTGATAATCCTTGTTAAGTACCTCTAGAAAAATATTTTAAATTTTCTAATAGTTTATTTTATTTTTCCTAAATTTTATTTTGATGTGATCAAAGGGGGAGAAGTAAGTACAAGTTAAGGAGGTGTAAGAATTTTATTGCTTATTGCTTAATTCATTACAATTTTTATTGCTTAATTCATTACAATATTTAATTCTAATTACAACTTCTTTACATAAGTTATGTTATTATATTTTTAATGCTAACTTGAATTTGGGTTGATGCGTATCAAAAAGGGGGAGATTGTAAGTACCCCGTGGTAGTTTTGATGTGGTCAATTAGTTTAAGTTAGGTCCTGTGTGTGTTTGATCCTTGTGTCTAAGTGTGCAAGAATTTAAGAACACAAGAAGTCGAGCAGAAGATGCAGCTAACGAGAAGGATGACACGAAAAAAGAGTCGATAGGATCAGTGCATCCGATGGATGAGGTGCTGTGGAAGAGCACACCGGTGGACTAGAAGAATGTGTGCGATGTTTGAGGGATGAGAAGCCGGGGAGGAAGCCTGCTCGAGGAGAAGGCTAGAAGATGGGTCATGATGGCATGGAAAAAGAGTCGACGAGCTCGGTGCATCCGAGGGACGAGGTGCTGTGGAAGAGTACACTAGTGGACGAGAAGGATGTGCACAACGTTCGAGGGACGAGAAGCTGAGGAGGAAGCCTACTATAGTAGATGGTCGAAAGATGGGTCCATGTGAGCCTAATTTCGGATGGACAAAATCACTCAGGCGATTGAAGCAATAGAAGAGCTAACGGGGAGCTGCAGAGCTATTGGCGGTGCTCTCAATTTGGTTGGAGGCACCTCCGCCCTTTTATGTGGGAAGACGCCTTCAACAGGATTGAAGGCACCTTCAACCACCCATGGAAGACTCCTTCAACCCTTTGAAGGTGCCTTAAATGGGGTAAAATGTAACCGTTAGCAAAGATAAAATCTTATCTTTGCTTACCCCAATGGAGACGCCTTCCACCTTATTGGAGGCGTCTTCTAGCCTTGGATAAGATTTTCTAGGGGTTATAAAAAGACCCCTGGACCTATGAAATCTAGAACAACTTTTGTATTATCTTTCCTAGTTTTTCTTGAGTTGTCAACGTGCGTAAAAGCTTCTTCGCCTCCAACGAAAGAGATCTTCTAATGCTTTTTCAATGCCTTGGATTAACAACCACCTATGTTATAATCAAGTAAAACTCTGACCTTTTACCTAGTCTTTTTAAGTTGTTATTTCTTTTATTATTGTTATTGTGCTACTAATCAATGGATAGAGAAAGGAGTTTATTTTTCTTGTAGGCAATTCACACCCCCTCTTGCAGGCCCCGCTGCACCAACAAGAATCTATTGATACTAGGCCAATAGAGGAACTTGGATGCCCAGCATAGTAAAATTAATTCTCTACAAGCTGAGCTGGGGGGGGGGGGTCGGCTAGGTCCAAACTGATGGCTTCCAATATGAATTAGCAATTTACAAGGTAGGAGAGGATGAACAGTTTGAGGCTAGGCGAACAACCTACCTTCAATCTCAAGAATTTGGCTAACGTACTATAAAGATGCTTTCATATGGAGCTGATGGGGCAGTCTCGCAGCTCCGTGAGGTGGGATACTTATCGGTTGATCCACCTAAACAATTCTTAGATTGCCAATGAATTTTAAATGAACTCCTGGCCGACCTATTCACCAAACTCGATTGATTAGATAATGTAACAATACTTGTATCATGAGCCCGGGGGGAGGAAGCTATAAACATACATTTGCAATCATTGTATTATCTTGATTTTTTTTATTATTCCCATACTTTTTGTTACTGATCGAACAACTAAGTTTGTAAGATGAGTTCTGTGTGAGCAATGCTCCATGTAGTGTGCCTAGCGAGCGACAATTTGTAAGGAATGTTCAGTGACTCGAAGATCAGGAACTTATGTGCGTGAGCGAGCATGCTTATATCTCCGCTTGACAAAATAATTTGACTAGGGGCACGAGAGTCTGGGACTTAGGTGTGAGAGCATATTCGCTTATAATTCGACCGAACAACACAAGAGTCTAGGATATAGGCGCAAGTGCATGCTCGCTTATATATTAGTCTAATAACTTGAGAGTCTAGGACATAGACACGAGAGCATGCTCACTTATAACTCGGCCGAACAGCTCAAGAGTATGAGACTTAGGTGTAAGAGCATGCTCGTTTATAACTTGGCTGAATGGTTCGAAAGCCTGGGACATAGGCGCGAGAGCATGCTCGCTTATAACTTAGTTGGACGGCTCAAGAGTCTGGGATATAGGCGTGAGAGTATGCTATCTTATGACTTGACTCAATGAGTTTGAGATATAGGCGTGAAAGCATGCTCGCTTATAACTCGGTCCAGCAGCTCGAGAGTTTGGGACATAGGGCTCTTGAGATAAATTTACTTATATTTTCATTAAGTGTAACTATTTAACATAATACGACATTAATTCATTACAGGCGTACTCTTAAGCCCTATAGGATTACAGATGATTTGCGCTCTAAGCCCACTCTAGATTCTTTCCATCTACATCCTGGAGGTAATAGGAACTTGAAGTGAGCTTTCACACCACTAGGTACGGGTCCACCCCACTATGGTAAATCATCTAGTCTCTTCCATCTCTGCATTTCAGACTCAGACGAAGTTCTCACAAATGATACCAAATTTGATCTTATCTAAAATTGAAGGAGATGGCGCTGGGTAGATGACGCTGCTATTGACTATGAGTAGACTTTGAGTTAGAGAAGAGATAACACCGGGTACCCCTGTTTGCGCACACCATAGAGAGAGAGCAAAGGGAAACGTTAGAGAGAGAATTAGGGAGGGGGTCCCTGAAGTAAGCACTCCAATGCTCAAGTTAGAATAGTGGCCGAAAAGTGGAAGAGAAGATGAACAGTAGAACAAATGCTTGTGTACGAGCTTGTATGAGTAAAAGCGTATCTAGCCAACGGAGGGGACCCCTTTTTATGCCACCTCTCATAAACATAATAATGAGACAATAGAAAATGTTTAGTGTCAGAATATGTCTGGTAATGAAAAACACACAGTGGCCCTCCTCTATGCAGAGAAAGGTTCCATTACATGCATGTGCCATAATGAGAAAATATATTCTCTAGTGAATAGCTATTATTTTTTGACAGGTTATTTACTATTCCTCTCCTAAGAGATCCGACCGGCTCTAGGGTCGAACATGCATATGCTGGGAGCCTTGTTTGTAAGAAATATTGGGGAGATAAGTCTCATAGATCTAACCAGCTTTATGTTAGATGGCTATATGCTGGGAGTCACTCCCATAAAGTGTAAGGAGTTAAGACACTAGATTCGGTTGGCCTTTTGTCTGCCCAACTTTATGTTGATAGTCTTACTTCTGAGAAATACTAAGAGGCGGGGGAGCTAAGTCCCATAAATCCGACCGACTCTAGGCCTGACGGTTATATCCTCGGAGTCACACCCATAAAGTATGAGGAATTAAGCCCCGTAGATTCGACTAGCTTTAGGCTAGAAGTTCTGTTTATAAGAAGTGGGGAGTTGTGCCTTGTAATTCTGGTTGGGTATACGCCCGCTTGGATTTATGTTGGAGCTTTGCCCACATGAAGTGAGGGGTTACGCCCCATAAATCCAGCTAGCTCTTGGTCCACCTGAGATTATGATGGGAGTTATGCCCATAAGATATTTCATAGGATATGAGGAGATGCTCTCTATAGCCCAGGCTAGATTTAGGTCTGCCCGAGATTATACTGGGGGCCTTGCTCCCAAGAGGTAGTTCATCCGGATACGCACACCGTAACTTTGACCACCATCTCATTATGACTTTGACTACTACATCACCTTAATTTTAACTATCACATCATCTTTACCATCTACCTCACATTTTTTTTAAGGCCATTCACAACACGCTATATCATATATCAACCCAATTTTTTTTATTATTTTTGTCAACACATTGGTAGTTTGTAGAAGTCTAGCAATAGAAAAAAACACTTGCTAATTCTTGTAGTCAAACAAATTGATCGCAGTCCTAGTGCATAGAGAAATGTGTCATCCATATCAAGACCAAATGTCATGTTAACCTAACAACAATGGCTAAAATTTAAAATCATGGAAGACCAGATTTAGAAACGAATATGAATGGTACTAATGATTGTTCATGCATTTATACTTCTAAAGATCTTGAATGCTAAATAAAGTTATATAGTACTGTTTAAAGAATAACTCTTGGGAATATGTTTTGACAACTTCTTGATATATAGTAACATATTACTTGTCTTTAAGCATTCGATTTACACTTAAGCTTTTCTAACTAAAAAGTTATAGATTCAATATCAAAAAGCTCATTCTTATAATCTCATTAAATCTTTCTTAAACTCATTTTTTTATAAAATATTTAACATATTATAACAAAATTAAGATAATTATGCATTTAATTCAATTCAACTATTTATAGAAACTTGGAAGTTTTCATGGTCACATTTTCTTTTGCAAATATTTCATTAAGAACTATGGTGAGTGGTATCATCATAACTTCTATATCTTGCCAAAAAAAAAGTTTTAAAAAAATCAAAGACATCCCAGCCTTAAAACATTAATAACATTAATCATTTTTTAAAATGTATGTGGGACTGGACTGGTCACTGACCTGTTAATCATTTTTACCTGATAGGATAGTAAGAAACTTTTGTAGGGTCAGATCGGTCATTTTAGATTCGATTTTACCAGACCTAGTTAATCAATTTTTTATTTTATTAATAGTACTAATTACGAGATGTAAAATATCTCGTTGGATATATGATTTTCCCGAGTAAAGAACTGTTGTGCTAAGATAAAATGTACCCTGTGCTTATTTATCTTACTGTCAGGTCAATAATACTAGACACTTGAGATCAACGAAATCACATTTTACTCTAATTGACAATAGTAATTACTATAAAATAAGTTCGTCTTGGCCTCTAAGTGCTAAGTAGGTTAATTGATTAACATTACTTTTTAAATATAACTTTTAATAAACATAATTTATGAAAGAGATTTATGCTTTTAACAACCTAATGATTCCTAATATATTAGACGACTAATTTTGATTCTTATCTATTTTCTACAAGCATTTCCCTTGGTCATTTTATAAAAAGCTCACAAATTGAGTAGTCGATGCAAAATAATATTATCTCCATATAACTGTTCAATCAACTCGGGGTCTACCAAGTAAAAAAAATTAACTGGTGGATTAATATAATTAGTACTTACGTGTAGTATTATTATAATAGGTCACGGGGGTAGATCTTAGTTTATGCGTAATATCTCATTGATCATCTAACCTATACAAAGGGCTAGTATATTAGGTAAAACTCTTATGATTTATCTCCTTTTTAGATTATGTGGAGCCGTTTTGGAAGAATTCTTGGTCTAAAATATAATTTTGTATTCTCCCACTTTCCTAAAATCAAATTTGTTTAGTTTAATACTTTCTCAAATATTAATCAATTTTACAGCTTTTTAACCCATATCTCCCTGTATGGGCTACAGGGACGGTCCAATACTATGACTCTATGAGTCTGAGTGGTTCTAGCGTCGTAAATATTTATTTACGCTAGAAATGGAACTCTCGTTGTTTGAGATAGATCCGTTTACCATGGATATAAAAATCCAATACCTCATTTCAACAAACCCAAGCATAGTGTGGTTGGGTTCACTCAACTTGAGCCGGACCATTCGGTCGTTCTGATAATTTATCAACACACAAGGGCAAATATGACATTTAACGATGCCCTTACGACCTAAGGATTCCTCCCCCTCCCCCACGCATTTCTCCCCACACCATCGCCCGCAGTTGCCTGCTCCAAATCCGCCGTCGTCGCTCTTCTTCCTCCGATCTCCGATCCGGTTGCCTTCTACTAAGGTCAGTCGCTAAAATTTTTCTGGAAATTATTTTTTTTTGCTTCTAATGATCTTAGAGCTTCGGAGTTGAATTCGTGTTTTGTGTTAAAGATCCAGCCTTTCTCCTTCTTGGCCGTTGCGAACATCATCTCCTGCCCTCTTTGACTATCGGACGCTGCGCAGAAGATCTGTGAGCAGCACGCCGCCGCCTGCCGCACACCGCCATTTCAAGGTATATCGAATTTCCACCGGTTCGAATCATCATTTAAAGACATCTTAATTCTCAAGTCAGATTTCAATAAATGACTCGTCTGCATTTTTGCTTGTTTTTTCGTTACACTCTTATGCATTTCGTTACAATAGGATTGCATCCTTCCAATCTGTATTTGTATTATTCACTAGGTGTTTAATCTATAACAAAAATTAATCTGTGAAGAGAATTTGAGGAATTTAGAATGATGAGATTATGGAGAATACTAGTGAAGAGTAGGAGAGTTTGTGAAATTGGGTTTTGCAAGTGCAAGAACGAAGATAGTGTACTGCACGTGGTGTTATAGTATTGTGCTTATTCTTGTTTCACAGTTAGGTCTCCTGTGATTTGGTGATGAGTTCATGGCTTTGGTTAGCCTTGCCACTTTGATTTTGTTTATTCCATTTCAGTCTACATTGTTTGTTGATGATGGCAATTGTTATGGATGTAAATATCAAAATTTTAATCTTTTGTGTAAAAGAAGTGCCTTTCTTATGAGCATGTTGAAAATAGGAGTGGCGCTCTATTCTATCATGTCTCAGCTTTGTATTTGACATTGCTATTTGTCTCTTTTGTTTGCAGCATTAAGCCTGCTCTGTGGAAGGAAGCAGACATCAGTGAAGCATATATTTCTGCTGAAAATGGCGACTTTTGCTAAGCCTGAGAATGCTCTGAAACGTGCAGAAGGTAGTAGTTTTTTCTAAAAAATATTTTTCCTCTGCACAAAATAATAAGTTCATACTGTTTCTGTTGCATCACTTAAATTCAGGTAGACAATGAGACAAACATGTTGGAATCTCATGAATAAAGTGTTTGTGTTGGTCCATATGTTACCAAATGTTGTGTATTGTTTAATCGAGAAGAAAGGAGCTAGTTAAACTAAGAAATCATTCTTTCAAAAATATGCCTTATTGTCTTAATAGTTAGCTCGTGATCAATTACTGCCCATAAATATATCCACAAATTGATTTGCTTGTCCATTCATGCAACATGCACTTTCTAATTGAGTTATTAACTAACAATATGCGTACCTTTTCCCCTTGTCTCCTTTTATTCAGAGTTGGTTAATGTTGGACAAAAGCAAGCTGCCCTGCAAGCCCTGCATGATCTAATCACTTCAAAAAGGTACAGAGCATGGCAGAAGACTCTAGAGAAAATCATGTTCAAATATGTAGAACTCTGTGTGGACATGAGGAAAGGTCGATTTGCCAAGGATGGCTTGATTCAGTATCGGATCATATGTCAACAAGTAAATGTAAGCTCTCTAGAGGAAGTGATAAAACACTTCATGCAGCTTTCAACTGAGAGAGCTGAGAAGGCTAGAACTCAGGTGCAAGCTTTGGAAGATGCGCTTGACGTGGAGGATCTTGAAGCTGATAAGAGACCTGAGGATTTAATGCTAAGCTACGTTAGTGGGGAGAAGGGAAAGGATAGATCAGACAGGGAACTTGTTACTCCATGGTTCAAATTCTTGTGGGAGACCTACAGGACAGTGCTTGAGATTCTGCGGAACAATTCCAAATTGGAATCACTATATGCGGTAAAATGTCTAGAATTTTTGTTTATTTGATACAACACTTGTTTTCCTTCTAAAAATTTAAAAGATTTTTGTTAAGCTCCTCTATCCATGCATATGCTTGATCTGTTTCAAATATGCTTAGTTCTATGACTACTTCATTAAAATTCTTAAGTGTTTGAAGGAAATATATGGGCATCAACTTACTTTACTGTCAAGCCATTGTAGCAATATGTCATTCTTAAAATAAGAAAGTGGTAAAGCATCCTCGAAACATCTATTTAGCCTCTAGGAATTCTTTGATATCAAAATCGATTCATGTATTTAGGTCCAGAAACTTAATATGTTAACATAGCAATATATCTTGAGTTTCAAAGAGCTATCTATTTTTTTATGGTTGAAAATCTACAGATCGCTGTGTTTAGAAATGAAAACAAAACAGTAGGAGACAAAGGTTGCCTAAGGAAATAACCAGTATATATTTGGTTAATTAACTTAATCCTGTACAGTTTATTTTGGTCAAACTCACTATGCACCATGAAATAAATTTGATAACATTTTATTTCAAAAAAAAAAAAAATGATGGTTGCAGAGATCTTCAAGTTTTTTATAAATTTTCAGAAGATACTTTTACAGAAAATCTACATTTTCCCTTGTTTGGTTGTACTAGGCAAATATTTCTCCTTTCCTCCTTTCGTGTTCTTCAAGTTGGGTTCCTTCCTGCATGCTTGTATGCTTTCCATTTATGAATCAGTGAGTGACGACGGGCATTTAGTGAAAGTGGAACTCAAAAAGAGTTTGGTTGTGCTGAATGGGTTATTGGTTGAGATGATGCCGACTAGGCCTTGGCTGTGTGTGTGTGTGTTGAATGGGTTATTGGTTGAGATGATGCCGACAAGGCCTTGGCTGTGTGTGGAGAGGGGTTTTAGTAGGATGGGGAGGCTTGTAGAAAAGGGTGGCCTGTTTGGAACAGGTGGAGATAATGCTTCAGTAGGGTGATGTCAACTAGGTCTTGGTGGCAGAGAGGAGGGTGTTTAAATTCGCAGGATGACACCAATTGGGTTGCATAGGGAAGATGCCTATTGGGTCTTGGGGGAGGGAGAAGTGATTAGATCTTTGGGAGATGGGGGGATTACATCAACAAGCGGGTTCTTAGGAGAGGTGGTTGATTGACTGGTCAGTGGTGATGGTATTGGCAAGTAGAAGGATTTTTTTTTTTTTTTTTTGGGGGGGGGGGGGGGGTGGATCTTATTTTCTGTTGATCTCAAGAAGGAGTTTTTTTCCCCTCAAAGGGTCTTCCCTCCCGTCAAACATG
>JBBMJZ010000089.1:7755707-7785123 GCA_037833815.1 Zingiber zerumbet | reverse complement strand
GACGAAGTCGGAGAGGGCTCGGTAGCTCGTTCTCCGGACTAGGTCAGAGAGGGCTCGGTAGCTCGTTCTCAGGACCAATCCTAGTATCACACAGGCGTTGGATCGGTCGACAGACCGATCCGGTGATACGTTGGATGGCTGATCGGTCCACAGACCGATCTAGTGAAACTAAGCTCTTCTGATCGGTCTGGAGACCGATCAGGAAATGCTCAGTAGCTTACTGAGTGTAATCTGATCGGTCTGGTGACCGATCAGTAAACACTCAGTAGCTTACTGAGTGTAATCTGATCGGTCGGTGGACCGATCAGATAACGAACAGTAAGGAAACAGCTCTCGGGAGAGTGTAGGTGGATCGGTCTGTGGACCGATCCATATGCACTCTGATCGGTCTGCAGGACCGATCAGGCGATATCCTGATCGGTCTGCCGACCGATCAGGTGACGATCTTAGGAGTGCGAGGAACCGCACTCAATAAGCCCTGATCGGTCAGCAGACCGATCAGGCCATACCCTGATCGGTCCCTCAGACCGATCAGCGATGATCCAGAGAGCGTGGATCGGTCTGCAGACCGATCCACAGTATTGTCTGCTTTGCATGCACTTTTTCTGATTGCCGTATTTGTTTTCACCATCTGTTTTTAACCATCTGCTGTGAGTCTTTTTAGCTTGCAGGTTACAGGTCACAATTTCATGGTTGAATTCAAATTAAGCTTCATTAAGAGAAGAGGACAAGTGCTCTTTATGCTGTGGTTTGCTGCAACGGGTGAGTTTAAGGCAGTAACGATCACTGCAACCTCTGCTGCGATCTGGCCGAAATCAGGTTGACTTCTTCCCATTGGTTCGAGCTCAGAGACACCAGTGAGTTCTATTGGTGTGAGTTCAGAGAGCCAGAGGAAGAAGAGAGGTGATTGGCTACGCTGAGTTGGCAGCGGCGGCTCGGAGACTGCGGTGCATCGAGACTGTGAAGCAGAGACATAAGAAGGATGAGAAGGTGTTCGTGAGAGGCAGTAATTGAATCGAATCAGCTGTGAAAGCAAGTGTGTGAAGCTGTGAGATTGTTGCTGTGAAAAATTCCTTCTGGTGTTCTTGTGTTCTGTTGTTCTTGTGCTCTGGTTCTTCCCCGCGTGGCTGTGAGCTTCCTTTGATCATTTCACTTGAGCCACTACTGTAAGTCTTGCGCTTAATTTCTTACTTCTGTTAAAGACTTTGTGGAGAGGTTACTCCACCGAGAAGGAGAATCCTTTAGCCGGATAGCTTCCGGGGTGTGATCTACCGAAAGATCAAGGAATCGTCCACCTCACGGACTCGCCGAGGAGTAGGGGCAAGTTATCCCCGAACCTCGTAAATCTCTGAGTTAGTGTGCTGCTTTCTCTCTTTGTTTCTTTGTTTTAGATTTCTAATTCCGCTGTGCTAACAAGTTTTTCCTTGAGAAAGATTGTGCTTGAGTTTTCAAAGAGGCTATTCACCCCCCCCTCTAGCCATCTAAGATCCCAACAGAAACAACCAATGCATTCTCTGATAAAGAAAATAATCTACCTAAGTTAATTAATATCAATATTGATCAAAATACTAGAAACATAGAAGATGATGAAATTAGACCTGACTCAAGTGAATCAGAAGAACCAATTGCTAATCCTAACATAAGAACACCTAGGGTAAGATCCAACCACCCACTTGACCAAATTTTAGGTTATCCAAACCTAAGAGTTCGAACTTGATGATATCAAAGAAATTTAAGTCAAATAGCTCTTATCTCCAAGATTAAATCTAAGACTATAGAAGAAGCCTTACCTGACCTGAATTCGATAATTGTAATACAAGAAGAACTAGCCCATTTTTTTTTTAAAAAAAATCAATTATGAGAATTAGTACCTAAACTAGATAATAAATCAATTATTTACACAAAATGGGTCTTTAGGAACAAATTAGATGATAAAGGAGAAATTATTAGGAATAAAGCCCGATTGGCAGCAAAAAGATTTAGTCAAGTTGAAGAACTTGATTATAATGAACCTATGCCCCAGTAGCTAGATTTGAATCAATATGATATTATTGGCCTATGTAGCATATAAGGGTTTTAAATTATATCAAATGGATGTAAAATCTGTATTTCTTAATGGATTCATAAAAGAAGAAGTTTATGTAGATCAGCCTCATGAGTTTGAGGATCTAGATCACCCAAACCATGTTTTTAAACTAAAAAGGCCTTGTATGGCCTAAACAAGAACTTAAGGCTTGGTATGAATGATTATCAACATATCTAATATCTAAAGGGTTTAACTGAGGTCAAATTGACTCAACCGTATTTGTTAAAATATTAGAAAAAGATATTTTTATAAGCCTAAATCTATGTAGATGACATAATTTTTAGCTCAACTAATACAAATTTCTTTAAAAAGTTCATTAAATTAATGGAAAATGAATTTGAAATGAGTTTAGTAGGTGAACTTAATTTTTTCTTAGGTTTACAAGTAAAATAAACCAAAGAGGGTATTTTTGCCTATCAAACAAAATATGTTAAAAAATTAATTAAAAAATTTAGAATGGAACATTTTAAAACATCAATTCCCCAATGACAACTAATGTAAAAATTGATTCTGACTAAGAAGAAAACTAGTATACTTAAAATATTATAGAAGTAAAATTGGAAGTCTATTATACTTAATTGCAAGTCGACCTGATATTTTATTTGCAGTTGATATTTATGCTAGGTACCAATCACGTGCAACAAAATCATATTTAACAAATGTAAAAAAGAATACTTAGGTATATCAAGGACAACTAAGTGTGAGACTTTGGTACCCTAGGATTAGCACAATTGACTTAGTTGGATACTCTGACTCAGACTATACTAGGTACAAACGGGATAGAAAAAGTACAAGTGAAAGCTTCCAATTTCTATGTCAATGCCTAGTGAGCTGGTGCAGTAGAAAGCAACACTGTATTGCCTTATCCACTATTGCAGCAGAGTACATGGCTATGGGGGAATGTGTAGCTCAACTTTTATAGATGATGCACACTTTAAACGATTATCAATTAGAATATAAAAATATAAAAGTCTCAATTGATAACATAAGTTCAATCAACTTAACAAAAAATTCAATACACCATTTAAGGACTAAACACATAGAAATCAAATATTACTTTGTAAGGGAACATGTAGTTATGTGTATATTGTGTTTGATTATATTGAGTCCAAGTCAAAGCTAGCGGATATCTTCACTAAACCCTTACCTGAACTTAAGTTCAGTATACTTAGAAGATAATTAGGAATGTGCACAGTAGAATAGGTTTTTTTTTTCTTATCTTTAAGTCTTGAATTTCTGTTTTAAAATCTATTTTTAAATTTTTTTTAATTTAAAATTAATATGTTTTCAACTTTAAACTCTATCTTTCTAAAAGTAATGTTTTCAAATTGAACTATGGACTTAGTCTAGGTTCTTACCTTAACTAGCATGATCCTATAGTTTTAGGCAACCAGTATCTTACAAGCACACTAGATAGCTTGTGCTTGAAAAAATTTAGAAAGGTGTGAGATGCTTAAAACCTTGTCTGGACTTCAGAATGTTTATGTCAATGCATCAACATAAATCTGAGCAAAAAATACCAATACAAATTGATCAAGTTAAGTCATCCTTCTTAATTAAACTAACTGGATTACTTACTTAATTGACTAACCAAGTGAATATTACTATCTTCTGATAGCTAGCTAGTAACTAAGGGTTAGATATATTTTTAAGGAAAGTAGATGACTATTTTTAATATTTTTTTAAAAAAAATACTATAATTTTTATATGCTTGGACACTAGGGTTACACTCATGCCATGAATTTTTTCCTACTTTTTAAGTTTGCAATTTTTTGATATATGATAAAGGGAGAGAAAAGGTAGGTTAAAATTAAAAGTTAAGCATTTTCAACCGCCATGTTTATTTTTTAAAAGGTTAAGCTTTAGTATTTTCAAAAGAAGGTTTAATTTACCAGTTAGATACTTTTAAAAGTATTAGTCATCAAATAAGGTTTTTAAAGTTCTTTTTAAAGGTAAAACTCTTTTTTCAAAAACTAAGCCAGGTATATTTTCTTAAAAATAAGATTTTAAAAGTGAGATGTTTTTAAAGTTAAAATGCTACTTTTCAGGGGAGTTGGTGTACTTTTCAAAGCTAAATTTTTTTTAAAAGAAACTTTTTAAATTTAAAATTTTTTTAGGGGAATTTAAGTTTAAAATATTTAGAAAAACTCTGAAAAGTGTACTTAGAAACTTTAACTTAAAAAAATATGAACATTTTTTTTTAAGTTATATTTCAATACTTAGAAATTTCTTACCTTCAAAAACATCTTTCTATACTTTGAAAATTCTTACTTATGAAAATTTGTTATTTGCTCTTAACTTATTGAAATGGTATCTATTTACTTAACTTAACCTTGAACTGTGTTATCATAAAAAAAAAAGGAGGAGATTATTAGTGCAATAAGTACTAGATGATCAAACATAAGTTTTGATAATTACAAAGGGCTCAAAGTTAAGGTATATTGTTGTTATAACAAGTCTGACTGAGTGTGCAAGAAAGTCCCAAGTGATCTTAGATCAAGTGAAAATCCTAGTTGAAGCTAGGCAAAGAAGTCTAAGTGGACACTAGGCAGGAGTAAATTTCTAGCTGTGGCTAGGTGAGAAAATCCTGGTCCGGGAGACTGAGCGAAGTCTTGGTAGGATGAGGATGTCGGATAAAAATTCTAGGGTTGAGCACATTAAGTGAAAGTCCTGGGGCTCGTGGACACCATGCGGAAGACTCGACGAGTTAGGGTTTGAACGTCCAGCAAAAAGTCTTGAAATCTTAGATGTTGAGCAAAAGTCCAAACGGTATGGAGGACATGTTTGGCATAAGGTAAACTCTCCTGAGAGGAGTAGGCGAGGATGTATTCCCCGTTGAGAGAATAGTAGGAGTCAGCTCGACCTAGGGTTTCGCGGAAAATCTGAAAGTCAGAACCAGACAGTCTCAATACAGTTAAATTAATTAATAATGTTATTTTATTACACTAACTTTGTTTTGCAGGGTACTTTTGATATTTGGACTAACATACCTTGCAGGAGCTGAAATACACAAAGAATAGCTCGGATAAATAGTGCTCGAGGTGCCTCCTATGTTGTTGGAGGCCCCTCGACTGCCTTAGCCGAAGCCCCACGCAGAGAGGAGCGGAGACGCCTTTCACGTGGTTAGAGGCGCACTAGAGCTTGGCACGGAGGCACCTCAGAGCTAGAGCTGTCAGACGAGCCAACTCGTGGCGGAGTGGGTCGGCCCGTGGCAGGCCAACCATTTAGCAGGGCGAGGCGGGCCGACCCATCAACTTGGCGGGTTGGAAAATTTCCAACCCAACCTAATCCAAGGCGGGTTGCGGATTTAGCGAGCCAACCCGCAGGTCTATCAAACTTTTTTTAAAAATTAAAAAAAAATATTTCATATCTTCAACGTTTTCCTTTGGAAATGTTTCATCAATCAAGTGTATCCATAAACATATATTTTAAATATAAATGGACACAAACGAGTATTTATGTTGGATAAAAAGTATTATTTTTATTTTAAAATTATAAAAAAGAAAGATAATAAATTGACCTAAAACTTAGTTTACATGTGTTTCTCAACCCGCGGGTCAACCCAAGCCCGTCGCAGGCCGACCCGCGCAGGTCATGAGCCTAGGCCAGTCGGCCCGTGACGGACTTGGTTGATAAAATTTCAACCCAACCCGCTTAAATTGTTTGGCGGGGCTGACCAACCCGACGGGTCCAACCCAAATTGATGGCTCTACTCAGAACACCCAGCGGATAAACAGTGCAGGCTACGAGGTTTATCGAGTCCGGAGAAGAGGGGATAAATCTTGCAGTTGGAGGCGACTTGAATACAACTTGAGGCATCCTCAACGCATGATAAAAGCAGTGCTCGACTAGAGTACATCACATATTTGCGAAGTGAATAAACCTACACCTACGCTCAAATGCTTATCGCACTACTCCGAATTCCGACTACAAGATTGTGACATTGTTCCGACAACTATGCTACATTGAAATTCTATATTGTCAGTCTAATTTAAAATTAAACAAAATTTGTAATCACATATCTTGGAGTAAGAATTGTAACTACAAACTAAGTAAAAAAAAAATGTTTACTCTTTTTTTTTCTTTTTCTATTATCTTTATTTCCGCTACATTTTCTCCAATAATTTTTAATGAGAAAAATAAAAAAACAATAAGTACTATTTACCCCGTACTTTTCGATACTACACAATCGACCATCTAAATACCAATCCTACCAATCCAACATGCAGTAGAACGGGCAGGGCTTAACTAAGACTTAAATTAGAAATAATTTCCAATTTATCCCATCAAGGTTACTGAATTAAATTGGAAACTGAATTAAATAGGTTGGATTGGGGTTGTTCAGATGAATTCATCATCCAGTTCCAACGCGAATAAGCTGGAAAACAATGGGAATCAAAGTATTATGATATGAACAAAATGTAATTCTTAATATTCTAAAATAAAATGTTTTCACAAAAAAACTGGTTTTGATTTGTTCAAGCACGAGGATTTAAGAGCAAGTTTAATTACTTTTAAGCTAATCAATCTAGTCAAGAACCGTCATAATCGAAACACAGCATTCTTCCATATACGTTATTTCTGAAAACTGTTTTCTTACTAATACATGCAAAATACATTAACATACATTAACAACAACAACAAAAAATTAGTGCCCGGAAGGATTTCTATTCCATGATAAGTATGAAGGGTCCCCAAGTTTCCTGCAAGATACAAATAAATTAGCAAATAATATTGGTCAGTTGATAAATAAGTATATACATCACTCGACCTAATTTAATATTTCCCCTTTTCTTGTTCTATTATGGACGAATAACATTTTTATGTTATCAAAATACAAAATTAAAATATGCCGACATGTTGCAAGTAACAATTAAAAAAACCGAGAGAGAGTTCAGTGTTCAATTAAAGGAGCAGCAGCAATTCCATGTCAAATATATAATGGCTTAACATAGTGTGTTCATGTAGCAAAAAACAGATGCAAATAAGGGTATCCAATATTATAATTAAGGATACAGAATAGAAATGATCATATTCATGAAAAATGATGATACAATCAGGAAACAACCATTAGTACTATAGTCGGAACATATTGAAATGCAAGAAGAAAGGTAAGAGTATAGCTGTTATGAGTATAGTTGCCGAGTAAAATAAGGAAATTTAAGGAACTGTCACTTGAATTTCAAGTGGCATGTAATCCTTACAAACCAAATCTTATAAAGAAATCACTTCAAGTGCTGGGTGACTAGGAGCTGTATATGAATTATGTAATATCACATAAAATTTATGTCATGTTGGTTGATATCTGAGTACGTGCTCACTGTTATGCAATACCATTGTATGGGCAAATGTAATTTACCTGATAATAGATAGTGGAACCTCACTTCTAAATAATTTACCTCCATTGCCATATAACCTCCCTATTACCTGATTGGTTCTGTATTTACTTATAAATTTGATTATTTAAATGCCTCCAATGATCTCAATCTCATGGCAAATTCTCCATCTGAGTTTCATCCTTCCTCTTCAGCTTCATGAATTGCACCCATCTTCCTATTCCTCTTCCTTGTCACAAATTCTTCCATCTTCTTACTCTCTTTCCAATTCTTCCTCTTCTTATCTTTCTTTTTTCCCTATTCCTTTAATCGCTTTAGCCCTCTTTAACTCCTGAAGTGCAAAAGGACACATCTTCTCTATTTAGTTGGACATTGTTTAATGAGGTCTGCACATGATTAAGTGGCATCTTGTGTTGGAATATGCTCTTCTATGCTTTTACATGTAATTAGAATCGATTGCTTATCTTTGGCAAGGTTGGAAATGAAATACATGAGATAGGAATAAAATATCACTTTATAGCTTTAGTCCCAAGTGGTTAAGTGAGAATTGCTTGTGTATGCTTAAGTATCAAGAGGCCCCAGATAAGCACACATTTTAAGTTTGATTGCCCTCCTTTAAGCTTTTACATCCCAGCACCTTCTGATTTTTACAACCCATGTACTCTCTTCTAAACCAAATTCCACCATCACCTTTAAAAAAAATATTAAGGACCAACTTATAAAATTATCTAAATGATGGGTTTTCAAATTCCAATTAATTTTTTCCCACCTTGTGATCATGCAAACCCTATTTAGCTGATTTTCCCCTGCTTCGTCTCTCTCCCCAACCATAACCTCCTTCACCATAAATAACTTTCTCACCACCCCAAATTGCGAGCCCAGTCGCCGAAATAATAAAAATAATTGATATATACTTATACTATCAAGACTTGGTTCGGCACTTCAAAGGGACCTAGGATCTATTCACACATTATGTGGACTTTAACCCATTCTTCACTAAGAGGATTGCGGATCCTTCATATTCTATGTATTTTGTTTACTTGGTGGATTACAAGTCATTCACTCTTTTATATATATGAAACATTCTTTATTGGGTGGATGGTGTTCACCCCCCCACCCCCAAAAAAAAAAAAAAAATCTCTCTCTCTCTCTCTCTCTCTCTCTATATATATATATATATAACCGTCATTTTGTAGAACTTCCTTTTAAATTTTAGAGATGCTTTGTAATCACATAGAATACTCGACGATCTCCATTTCAATCATCTTGCTCTCAATCCCTTCATCCTTTTACAAAAAATGATCCTAAATACTTAAAACTCTCAATTTCAAACAACTTGTCATCTCTTATTTTAATAATTCTCATATTATATATTAATATTGTTAAACTTAAATTTTAAATATTCTGTGTTTATTATACTAAGCCTAAAACCTTTCACTTCCAGTATTTTTCGTCAAAATTTGAGTTCAACATTTACTCTTTCACGTGTCTCATCTAACAAAACAATATCATCTACAAACATGCAATACAGTATTGTGTCTTAGATGTGCCCAATGAGTTTGTCCATTAGTAATATAAAAAGATGGGAACTTGGAGCTGATCTTTGATGTAACTCTATCTTTATAGAAAATGTTTCGGTTAATCCGCCTAAAGTTCACTCTTGTCATTACATCCTCGTACATATCCTTAGTTTAATATATGCTACGCTCACACTTCTCTTTTATAGAGTTCTCTATATAATTTCTCTTTGAACTCTATCATGAGCTTTTTTTAGTCAACGAATATCATGTGTAGAATTTTACTTGTGTTTCCGATACTTTTCAATTAGTTGTGAGAAGATGTATAACTTCTATTGTCGACCTTTCAAGCATTAATCGAAATTAATTTTTGATCCCTGTTATCTCCTTTCTTAATTTTTTTTCTATTACTTTTTCTCAGTTTCATAGTATGACTCATTAGTTTAATACTCCTAATTTATACAATTTTATACACATCTTTTGTTCTTATATAAAGGAACTATAATACTTATCTTCCATTAATCATTTTTTTTATTTTTAATATCAATTTAAATAACTTTATAAATCATTCAATACCTTTGTGAGATACGACAATTAAATAATAAGTGTCATTGGAGAAATAACCTTCTTGGATTCTTCGAGAATTTTTAGAATTTTTTTTATGATTTAAACGGAATCCGTATGACACGTTTTAAGAGGATGAATAGCTTAAACTAGGAGAAAACCTGTTTGGAATATTCCTTAATGGGAGTTGATTGAGAAATTAACTTAGAGTTTAATTAATTAAACTTAGGTTGAGATTATAAAACATATTAATTCTTTTCTTTGCCCCTCATTTTCTCCCTTCCTCCTTCCTCCTTCCTCGATCCCCATTTTCTGCCACTGACTTCCACCCACGCCACTTTGCCTAACGCCGCTATCCCTCTCCGGATCCAGCCGTGGGAGAGTAGGTCATTGCCTCCCTTGCCTCCCGATGCGCTGAGGTGTCGTTTTACCGCGCAAGCAACCTCGTCACCTCTGCCCTAGAAGTAGTCGATGTCGTTGCATTTGATCCCGACGTCTCCAATTGGGGGATGCCAGCATCGCGTTCACCCCCTTCTCTAGCACGCAACGCCGTGTGCCAACATCAACGCTGCCCTCACCGTGCGCAGCTCACCAACACCAGTGCTTGGCCATCCCGTGAGTCCTAACCTCCATCCATCGCCGCCACTCCTTTGCTCCGGCTGCCGCAGCCTTCAGATAGACGTGGGTGGCTCTCCACGGCTACCATAACCGGGTTGTTTCATCTCTACTCTAGTCATCGTAGCCCGCGGCCACCACAGCAAGCCCGCGGCCACGGTTGCTTGTAGTTTGTGCCAGCAGACCTGCCATAGCCTAATGTTTTCCTACCTGGCCACAGATGATGGAAGTTTGCTTCAGCCACGCATAGACACGACAACCCACATACTGTACGCCGACGATCCAAAGCTCTGGCCATCTTCTCCAGCTGTGCACCGCCTCCGGTCGTGAGCCACCAGCGACCACCTTGAGCTTCGGCGAGTTTTGGATGATGAAACATGGTGTAAACCCTAATGTAATTAGGGTATGGAATGTATTAGGCTTAGCTTAGGGTTAAACCTAATATAATTACATTAATAAACTAAGTTAGGGTTAATGACATGATCAGACCCTAACCTAATTAATTGGATGGATTAAACTAGGGTTGGACCAAGTTGAATCTTATAGTCAAGTTAATTAGACTAATCGATAAACAGGTTCAATTAGGGTTACCCAAATTTGGTTTGGGATTTGATTTAGCTGTTTACTTCATATGTAATTAGCTAAATACATTATGTGATTGCAGGACTTTGATTCAGAACCAGCGTCTAGACGTGGGATTTATTTGACACGAGCTACCCATTAAAGGCGAGTATTTCTTCCTTGACCTCGATAGTTCATTTACCTTAGTGCATGGATTTAGTTGACTGATTAGGTTGTTTTACCTTGACTCTACTCGTATTTATCCATACTTGATACTTACGTGCTTGATCTTAAAGATGATTTGTTTATTATCTATACAGTCTCGTTTTTGGATATTCTTACTTTGTAGTGTACACACGTGTATGGTGTGTATTATAGGAGTTATCATGTTGATTATGCATATGTTAGTGTGCACAGGTGTATGGTGTGTACTATACGTGTTGCTACTTATTGTATATGTTGTTAGTAGACACCTGTTAGATCTTTTGATACATATAGACATATGTGAATGATGAATCATATTTCTAGATAAACCCATGTGGTATATGCACACGTGTTTGGCATGATTTATTGGAATAATTTTGTTGATTATATCTATGTTGTGAGTACATACATGTCTGGTGTGTCTATTGGAAATATCATGTCGATTAAACCTATATTGTGTGTACACAGATTTGGTGAGTATTATAGGAGGTAACTTGTTGATTATACCTTTATTGTGTATGCACATGAGTCTGGTGTGTATTATTGGAGGTATCTTGCCGATTATACTTATGTAGTATGTGCACACATGTCCAACATGCTTAATTGGAAGTATCTTGATGATTATACCTATGTTATGAGTGCATATGTGGCTATCGTGTATGCACGTGTGTCTGGTGTGTATTATTAGAGGTATTATGTTGATTATACCTATTTGTTGTGTGCACACGTGTTTGGTATGTACTATAGTTGTTGCTGCTTATTGTATATATTGTCTAGTGGACACCTGTCGGATCTTTTCATACATATAGATATATGTGTGTTAGATCATGTTCTGGATATACCGTTGATTATCATGCTAGGTATGATTGTGTATCATTGCATAGTCATATACTCCTGTTGATATAGTCAGTTACTATGTTAGTAATACTATGTCGTCGTTTGTATATCCTGTCAATTAAGTCTCCTATGAGTGGATGACCAACTAATGTTGAGAGAGTTGACAATGACCAATATATCCCACATATGATGTATTCTTGTAAAGGAGCATTGCTCTCACATATGATGATCTATTGTCATTATATGTACTGGCATAGGCTTTGTGGTACCCATGTTGATCATTATCTAGCTCTGCTTATTGCATTATTTACAGTTGAGTAGATTGCTTATGTTGTAGATACATGTTGCATATATTTGAGATCTTGTCATGATTCATACATATAAATTTATCATACATGTATATACTGTCATACATATTGCTCAGGTGATATGAGCAGATTTGTTGTTGATTCCTAATGACTTACTGATCGTTATACCATGTGTGTTAAACCAGTACTGGAATGTGTGATTATCATGTCATATATGATCATATTCTTATTTCCCTACTGAGACTGTATACCTTTAATCGCCTTGAACATTTATCCATGCACTACCATTTGTCTATTACTCGCTAAGTCATCCAGACTCACTACCCTTTTACTGGTTTCCTTTCGCCAGGGAGCAAGTAAAGGATTTATGAAGTTGCTTGGAGGATCCTGGCTGCTAGTCCCATGTCACAAATGAGATCAGTTTTTCATACTATTTCGTCCTGCGCTATTTGTACTTTGTATTCGAGTTTGGTTTTGTAATAATTTGCATTGCTCTTGGGTTTTAAGCCTTGTGGCCACTTTTATTCATTTTTTTAGGCTTTTATTGTGGTGTAAGTCATACCGACATGCAGTCTGTTTATTATCTTGCGTGATTTGTGTTTATACTAGCCGTGTAGGCTGAGTAATATTATTATCTTTCGTTGTATTTCTGTTTAAGCCGTGTGGGCTGCTTATATAACTACGTGGTTGTGATTATTTCCCAGCGTGTAGGATGTATATACAATTGCATAGTTGTGATTGTTTTCCAACCGTGTGGGTTGTCGTTATCATACTTATATAGTCATGTGGCTATGTATCCAGGTTTCGTATATTGCCATAAGGGGGGAGATGTTTATTTGTCGAGCAGGGACTCCCTCAGGGCGTAACAACCTTGCTTCCCTAGACATTTCCATACCTTTATCAGAATATCATCTGGTACAATTATTTTTTAATTTTTACATCTCATTTAAGCTTATTCTATTTCTGAAATTTGAATTCTACGATAAAAATTTAAATTTTTATACTCATTTAACCTACTTAAATTACCTAAGTTAAGTTGGTCGTCTAAACCTTCATTAAAAGTTGATGAAAATACCTTTTCAACCGCTTATTTCCTCATCATTACTAGTACTCTATTGCATTCATCTTTAATACACCTTATTTGGATAAGATATCTCGTCTTCCTCTCTTTCACTTTAGTTATTCTATAAATATCTTTCCCCTTCTTTTGCATCCAATTTTCAATATAAATATTCAAATGTTTTATATTTAACTTCATTCAGCTTTCTCCTCTTTCTTAGCTACGATATATTTTTAAAAATTTTCTCGTTCTTACAAGTATATAATACTTTATAGGATGTTCGTTTTTTTTTCACTTTCTCCTGTACTTTCTCATTCTACCAGCAAAACTTTTTACTTGATGGTGCATGTCCCTTTGACTCATCGAGATACGTTCCCATCAGACCCTGCAACGTAAACTCTTCCATATTTAACATTACACCCGAGTTCTCATAAAGATGTAGGGGTCCTTGTCAAGACGCTACAATCGGACCTTCTAATACATTCCTTCCGGGGAATAACTTAGCATTAATACAATAGTTTGATGGGTCCATTTATTGAGCATTCGTCTGAATTCAATGTTATTTGGCAACCTAACACAACTCTCACCTTTTCTCATCCGGGTTTGGGACCGACAATGACGGACTTAAAGAAAAATGAAAGAGAAATAAAGAAAATTTAATGATGATTATTTAATGCTAAGAAGATATGAAATTCTATCTAACATGCTATTTTCCCCCCTCTATAAGATACTATACCATACACATTTCCTTTTATCCTATCTTACATAAGTGTACTCACACCTCACTTTCTTTTAACAAGGTTCATAGACTTGAGGTGATTTTCATAGTTGGATTTTTCATAAGTCATGTTTAGAGATATCCAGTGACTATGTTGGAGATGAATTTTTATGTTTTTTTATTTTCATGTTGCACATGTTATTGTTTTGATCCATTTTTCTTTTTGCATATTGTATTTTTTTTTAGCATAAATTCAGTTATATTTATTAGCACAAATCAGACATTTGTGTCAGTATATTTCAATTTATTTAATAATCATCCAACAATTATTATTGTTCCGTCTTGTGTATTTATTTAATGTTTTTATTTTGTAGTTATGATACAACTGTGGATTTTGTTATGAGCGAGGAGTTTTGTCTCTTAAATAAAAATGAAGCTTTTGTGTCATTACAACTATTTTGTATTAGTCTTCTAGGCTTCCCTTTTTTTCTTCTTCTTTTTGGCTTTGCGGTCTCTTTATGACCTCCTCTTTAAAATTTTCTTCCTATTCCTCCATGAATACTTTCACAGTTTCACTATTCTAAAGGATGACAAGGTGACATATACATTGTTTGGACATGCTTCAACAAATCAACATTAGAGGAACAATGACAATTTCCCAAAGCCCTTTATCCTCTTCATATTTCCATATGGAAAAAATGTCAATCATCCATCGTAAAATACACAAAAGCGAACAATCAATAGTAATTAACAATTTAAAATATAATATACATAAAGTATTTATCACTTGTAAAATAGCTAACCCATCTAGTGGAATAAGACTTGGTTATTGTTGGTTGATGTATTTATCACTTGCAAAACTAAATTCATTTTATGTTACATGCTCAAATAGAGTAATTTAGGATTTAAAGTCAATTTGGTTCATTCTAAACGGTCCAAATGAACAATTAAGAAATTTGTTTCTGGTAACTTATGTGGGCCAGATGTCATATGCCCCCATTATGTGGTCATCTTTTTATTAGTACAACATAAATGAGAATGTTGAGAACAAATTATTAGAAAGGCTACAACTGAAAACATCACTTCAAAATAGAACCTCCTGTGCATGATTAAAAAAGCAAGTTATGATAAGAGCACAGAGTTGGGTAAATAATATGATTAATGATGTTAAAAAGGTCAAAACTAAGGAAACGTTTACTCAACACAAGTAACAAAAAGGGCATTTATGCTTTATAGCAATAACATATTTATATAAATGTCTCTAAGTAGTTGTCCTTTACATATTGAATTTTGTTATTATACTAAGCCATCTCTCCGCACAGGAGACAAACATCACCAAATTGAACTAACATAACTGGTCAAATATTATCAAACTAGCAAAAGATAGTGAAGGAAGCACTAACTTAATTGTTTATACAGTTTTTGTTTATTTAAAGGCTGAAAAATTTTGTGGAATTGGGTGCTACTATGGTGCTGTACTCACTGAATGTCAAAGCTAATACTTTCAAGCCAAATACATTATTAATGGGCATTTGATTGCTAGCTACTAGTTAGGTTGTGTGCAACAATCCAAAATGCAAATAATATAAATGATATTTGCAACTATGTCAATTAACCATTTCATGCAACCAGTCACTTTAGAAGGTATAGTTACTAATTGACTACATCACATTCTAATTGTCCAATATGTATGAGACAGTTATTTTTATATAAAACATGAAGATTGATTTTAGACTAGTGTGTCTGTTTTTTTTCGCACTTCTAATTATCCTAATTTAAACTAAAATTTATAAGACCTTATCAGAGTAATAACTTGTTCAACATCAGTACAAAAAATGCACTTTACTAATTAGCTTTTACTCGTTACCTTATCTATTCAAAAAGTTTAAACAAAAGAGAGTTTATATCATTAAACTTTCTTTAGATTTCTAACATTAATAACCTGATAAAATGATGACATCGTCTTAATGCCTTCTTTAAAACTAGCTTAAAATGACAGAATTCAAAATTTTCCTTCATTTATTAAGTCAATATCTTATGATAAAAATATTGCACTTATTCTAATATCTTTTGCTTAAAAGTTATTCTAGATTTGTACACATTTTCTATTCTATATGCATGAAAATTAGATATTAGTTGAAAATCTGTAATCTTATTCTATATTTGTATCATATTTATCTATGTCTTTTGTATTTTGACATGAATTCACGCTGATTAAGTTTAAAAATGTCACTTGCAATTATTTCAAACTTTGAGTTGCATAGGTTTCTTTTAAGGTCTGACTGCCGATGAATTTTCAGTGTACAGACAGTTTGCAGGTGAACAAATGCCTGCATAGCCTTTCCACTGCTATATTTGTAAAACATTGCACAGGCAACAAACAGCCTTAAGTTAGAGTTGAAATATTTGCAGACATCATCATGTATGAGGACTAATTAAGCATAGGAAAAAAAAATAGTCATAACAGTAATTCTAGAATTCCAGCTCCTAAGGTTAAATTACATTAAAAATTACATGACAATAGGATGTAACCATTTGGTTCCAGTACTATAAATTGACAAATAGGAATTAGCATTTAAGTGTTTATTTGTAGCATTAAATTTGTAGAAGAACATACCTAGGCTTTACCAAGTATACCACAGTAAAGGCAGTGGCCAAAAAGAAGCATAGTCCTCCAATTGTGAGATATGCAATGCCAGTAAAGTCATTTTTTCCACCAAGCCAGTTTGAGGTGGAAAGAACCAACTTCTTCTTGCCACTAAAACTATATGTATTGTAATAATTCTGTATTATCACTGTTATGGTTTCATTTACTCTAAGATTTTGTTCTATTTTTCCATATGGCTTCCTGAAAGTTGGAAGGGCAGCAGTCCGCATCCAAACAATGAGATCCTCCTGCTGACTCAACTGCATATTGAAAGCATAAAACTAAGTCAAAATTTAGATTCAGTTGTAATATTACTAGAAGGGCAAATGGGCAATCATAATGAAACTTGAACATTTCAACATCATTATGAAAGCATGGGAAGATTTTGATTGCAAAAACAACAAACTAATTATCAACTATAAAGAAAAGAAAGTGCTGACAGTAGTTCAGGACCAAGAGCCGTATTTAATATCCAGTCCATTCCCAACTCAAAATAGTAGATCATTATAATACATTATCAGAATTCATTAGATTTCAGTTGTAAAAAACACTCAGTCTTTTTTGGACATGAAACACTAAGCCATAAGATTATTTCACTGGTTAACCGGAAATCTCAGAATAATTGTAGCAGAAAAATAGAGCATATTACTTGACAAATTCAAACACTCAAATGACTTGCTATTCAGGAGTAGAAGTTGAAATTGCATTTAAGTTGTGTTAATATTATTGATTAAAAACTGAAAGGATGTAATAAAAGAAACAGAGTCTCACTGGTATGCTTTCATTAAGTGAAGCACCGCCTTTCAAGGTACCATTCTGAAAGTTCCTTGGAAAGACATTATCTCCAAATTTATGATCCCTGTCACTTTTCCAAGAAATGCCCACCTTGTTCACAGTCAAATTTTGGTTGCCAATGGAAAAACTGTAAGTATCATTAAATAAACTCCATGCTATAAGACCGCAAGGGAGAATTGGAGAACCATCAGGTGTAGTCTTTTCAGGATCACAACCACTTGTATCATTTGCTTTGTCAGAGTCCTTCAGCTGTGCATCATTTCGGCTCTTTACATATCTAGATGAAATTTTCATCATCAATCATGCAGTTAGTTAAACATTGAAACGTTCTTTGTCTATATCTTTATAAGGATAAGGCAATTACTTAAAGTCATGAAACATTGAACCAAAGGCCATAGAACAGAAACATGCTTACTAATAGAGAAAATAGTACTGCTAGCTATAGAAGATTGTGCAGTGCATACCTCCTATGGTTCTGGTAGAAGTTATCGAGCTGGTAGTAGACATAAATAGGTTGATCCATGTCTTTTGGTACCTAAGAGAAAGAGAGGTGCTAATAGTTATTAGCTTTTGCAAAGCTACATTACTTGTTAAGATAACCTACAAATAACAAGTTTTCAACAGCAACAAACTAAATCTCCGGTTACATAGTGATGACAGAAATTAAGTTCTCTCTCCTCTCTATTCCAGAAATAGGTATTAAGTACAAGAAATATTTGTTACCGTGAGTGTTATATTGCAGGTTTTGCTAGTATTTTCATTCTGGATGTATGCAACCTTTTCATCCTTTGTGTTTCCATGTATGCACACTGCATCATAACGATATACAATTTCAACAACCTACAAAGATAAGTAACAGTCAGATATAAATTGTGCTATAAGAAATAAAAAAAAAAAACTACTCATCTTATCAGCCATTAACACACCTTGTTGGAGGCCATCAGCGCTGCAACACCAATGGGGACAAAAATGACACCAATAAGTGTGAAAACAGTTATCACCTACAAGATAAGTCATGAGCTTTTTCTCTCATATCCAGTCCAAAACTTAGTAGCAGATGATTTGCAATAAGACAAAGTTTACCCATCTTGGAGTAAGGATTGGTTTACAAGCTGGTAGCTCTTGCTGTGTAAACCTGGAATCTGAGCATCCAATAGAAAACAAACAAGGTCAGTAGACTCCAGAAATTTTTTTAGCATGAATCAAACTAGGATATGCAAGGGGGCTATGGAAAAACTATCATAAAACCATTCTCCTTGAAATGCAAGGCAACATAAGTAGTTGTAGAGAATTAGCTGGATTGTTTAGTTGTAAACATAAAAATCCCATCTTAAGCTTTTGGGCTGCCTAAGGGGTAGTTGCTTAACCAAGTTAGATTGACAGCTGGCAGGCCAACCACTCTAAAGAATGAATTAGCTTTTTGGAAGGCACATTACTGTCCAGAGGAAGGTACCTCGTATTGATAACTGCATACTCAGCTCAATACTGTGCTACTTCTTATCAACATCTGAAGCTCCAAAGTGGGTTCTCAAGCAAAATGATGGACACCAAAAAGGCTTTCCTTAAGTGTCGTATAGAACACTCTAAAAGGAGTCATCTATCTTGTTGGATGAAATAGTCATATTATTATGGGCTATCACATAGGGGGTCAGTAACTTAGATGAATGAACACGACACTAGCTGAAAAATGGAGGTTGATCTTGCTTAATTTAGTCAATAGCTCTTACTCCTTGAACAAAAGTGGCAGGAAACTAATTTAAAAAAATCCTCTACCCTCTGCTGGATGAAACATTCTTTCATATGGAGAGACAATCAACTTCTGGAAGGAAGCTTGGGTTAGTTCGTTCTCCCTGACTCTGCTCTTTCCAGGCAATTGCAAGGATTATGGACCAAGTATCTGAAATAACCTGGAATCTCCACCACATAATCACCTTCAACAGATAATGGATTTAGCTAAAGACTTCAGGCTTGCTACTAATTAAAGATAACATTTGATGGCAGTAGACTAGCTTAGGATTCTAACAAGCCTGCCTACTCAACCCATACAAACAGGGGTCAGAGTTATATTGGACTGGACCCCTATGAAATCGTAGAACAGAAATGAAAATCAACAAATTTAATTTGCTTCAATGCCTTGACAAGTTACCAAGAAAAAGAAACTCCGCCACAAGGAATTAGAATTTCAGCTGTTTTTGCTCATTTCAGAGAAAAAGATGAGGAAAGAGATCATATTTGGTGGCACATGTATGGAAAATACTCGTTCCGACAAAGAATGATTCCAACAAAATATATATATTAATTACAGCTACCTGCTTGATACATGGTGCTTGTGACATCACAATTAACAATTCTTACAACAGGCACACACACACAACAGCAGAGATATGCGCAACTGCTTTTCGTGATTCTGTGTATTGATTGTTCAAACCTTAGGGTAAAAGACTAGGAAAGTTCTCTAATGCTGAAAATGAGGACTCTAGATTCAATACTACTCCACTCCGTAACTAAATTACAGCGCAATCATTTTAACTCTTATGAATGAAATCTGACCTCGGCCGTCTTTCCTTGAACACACATCAGAAGCTGACATTGAAACAACAAAAGAACAACAGAAAGAAGAGTCCCATGCCCAAACCCCCAAATCTAATTAGAAAGGGAAATTAAGAAAGAAAAAAAGAAATTCCAACGAACAGTTTAAAGTGATGCGCACAAAAGCAATCCGCACAAAGCAAAGTTTTCCACTCTAAATCCCATACTGAACAACAGGAAATAAAGCGATCCTACACTTCGGCCTGTTGGAATTCCGCCTGGGAGCCGGTACATCCCCCGATCCAGAGCTCGTGCTAGCAGCAGAATTATTCATCCCCTAGAACACCAGAAAGCGAGCCAGAGAGCAAGAAAGTGAAGATTTCTGGATCGAAGACGTAAAAGCTGTTCTGAATCCCTCGATCAACAAACCGAACAAGCTCAGATCTTTGCTTATGCAAGTTCTTCTGCTCCCACCGCAGTCGAGTCGACGTTTGACCGCACAACAGATGCGACTTCGAACGGACATGGGAAAGCAGAGAGAGGGTTTAAGTTGTGCCGCAGGTTCTACGAATGAGCTGGTTAAAGCTATGACCGGATCCCCAATAGCGAAAAGTGTATTTTACACTGACGACGTATTGAATCAGCGGTTAGGATAAGAAAGAGGTGGGACGATTGGTCTGTTGAAATGAGAAGAGGGGCATCTGTTGTATGTAGCCTTGGAGAGGATCCGATTAGTCAATTGAACTAATTCCAGAAGTATGGCACTTGGCAAAGATCAATCACGCGTGGCCATCGTCAAATTAAAATAAATTAAAAATATTTTCCACGAAAGACACGCTTTCTAAAAAAATTTATAAAACACGTCTCAGCATATTTTTTTATTTTAATATAATTATAAATACTATCTATAAAATAAAATTATTTTAATTTGAGTAAACTTACTATACATAAATATTATTATATTAAAATCTTTTTTTATCAATTTTAGTGAAAGCTATTTGATTAAATTATTTTAACTTATCAAATTAGGCCAATATTATTATAGTAATTATTATCCATAACTACTATAATTATAGCAGCTATATTATAACAACTTGTAGCTTGTTACAACTATTTTGAGTATTTTTTTTAACTAAATTAGAGTTATTTTGATAAATTTAAATAATTTTAATTAAGTTTATAAAAATAATTTAATATAATAGTATTTTATGCATAATAATTTTAATTAAATTGATCAGTTTATTTTAATTTATTAAAGTAGCTATGTCACAGCTAGAATATTTTTAGGATTGAAATATATTGTGATATTATTTTTAATTTTTCATTTGAAAAAGAGCATTTTTTATAAAAATAATAATTACGAACACCTTTATATTTTTTCTCAAAATGAATATTGTAGTGTTCTATGAAATATATTTCTAAAGTAAAAAATAATTTAGGAAAACATGCTAAACAACCCTTGTGTTTTGTTTACCATAAAGGAGGGGTGAGCAAAATATCAATTAGGATTTAGGATATAGAAATTAGGGGTTTAGGACTATCTCTGTCCCTATACGAGGAGCCATCTGAAGATGTCCTTAAGAATATTTTTAAATAAAAATTGATTATTTTGATTTATTTGGTTCGAACCGTGCCTTGGGGCACAACTTCCCCATGGGAATTACTGGAACTAGGCCCTAGAAACTCCTGGGAGAAATGATTGTACCTTATGAGGCACGACCATGTAAGTGTGAAACACGACCGTACCGAGGGGCACAACAATGTTTTGCTAATTTTCCTCCTCCAATATGAATTTTTACTCCACTTTCACTCTAAAACACGTCTTGACAATGAAAATAAGCCAAAAGCAGATCTCTAAATAAAACGAGTAATCATGAAGATAAAATAAAAAAATGGAGTGTGATAACGTAAATTATATTCAAAAAATACAAGTAAATGTGCGTCAAACAATATATATATATATATATATATATAGGTAATGATGTGTTCCTCGTTGAGGAAATAATAGACGTTGGTCCGACCTAAGGTTTCAGTGAAATTCAAAAGCCATGATAGAATAGTCCAAAGATTGTTAAATTATTGTATTTTCATATTATTTGTTTCAGTGCTAACTCTGTGGTGTAGAAGTTAAAATCTTGGAAGTGCTGATCCAGGTGCTGGAAGGGATCCAGACACCTTGATCACCTCAAATCATGGCAGGATGAGATGACAGCCTCTAATTGATCGACGCACATCAGCATCTAGGCTACTAGAAGAGATCAAGGTGTCTGAGACAAGATAGAATCAATCAGGATAAAGTTTTACCAAGGTGTAGCCACATTAGCGATCTAGGCATCCGAAAGGGATACAGGGGCCTGGAGGTGGATAATCACAAATCATGTCAACTCTAGGCACCCGAAAGGTATATGTTGGATTGCTATGCATGTGGGGGGTGAATCATGTGATTTTAAAAAACTTATCTTTTGGTTTTACAAAATATGTACACAATGAAAAAGATAGAAACAAAAACGAAAAAGCAAGAACTCGATCGGTTACTTAGTTCAAAGCCTTCGATGACTCCTACTCTAAGACCCACAATCCTGTGACCATATTGATGGAAAATTTACTATAATTCTCTTGCAGAACTACCGAAAGAGGGAACAAGTACAATAGAAAAGATAGGATAAGTATAACAAGCTACACTTTCCTTTTTAGTAATAATTAAGTACATAAAGGAAACTTCATTACCCAATATTTGTAGATGATTGGATTAGGCTCCGTGTTGGGTAGCCCCTTAGTAGTAGTCAAGCGCAGCCATAACAAAGCAACAAGACGAAGTTGGAGCAGTCGGAACATCACACGAACACATAGAAACTCATAGAGGAAGTGTGTATGAGTTGTTTGGAAGCCTTGGGCAAGCTATCCTTTTATTGAGTGTTGAAAGCGTCTTCCATAGCACTGGATGTGCCTTTAACTCACCAACTGTTATCCCGAATAGCTCGCCTCTTATTGTCAACGAAGTCTGATTTTATTTGATCGAAGGTGCCTTCCAAGCTCTCAAAGGCGCCTTCCATCGCCTAGCTCAAGGCGCCTTCCTTCGCATGGAAGTCACCTCGGGTACTGTTCACTTGAGGTATTTTGTGCTCCTGCCCTGCAAAATATGTTAATCCAACATAAAATATTTAATCAATAAAATAAAGTTAGCACAACAATAAGGTAGCAGTAATAATTAAATTCTATCTCTCCAAGATCAGGATATAGTCAGGGTCTTAATTTAGATTTCTGAAATAGATATAAATTGGACCTGTGCTTAAAGTATCATCCTCACTGAAACACTCTCCTCTAGTGACTTACGTTACTTACCTTGTAAAATCGCTTGACTCTACCTCGGTCCACTAGGTCTTCCCTCCACTTGTTAGATTTGCACATCCAACTGAATTTCAGCCAGCTGTCAGGTCTCGCGGACCTAGCCAAACTTTCCATCATATATCGGGTCACTCCTTGACTTATCTGGACTTCTACATCAGCTATCAGATCCTCCAAACCTAGCTAGATTTTAGCCTAATGTCAGATCAATCAAGTCCTGCACATTTGGTAGAAAGGTTAGATCACACAACACATCTAACTTTAATCCACTTATCGTTCATCAAAACTCAGGTTTGATCATTTGTGTTAACTGCACCAACAATCTCCTTCTTTTTGATACAATGACAACCTAGGTTAAAGTTAGAAAAAAATATGCAAACATATATAGTAAAAAAAAATGACCTTAAGAGAAATCTAAAATAAGACAGGTAAATTTCATTCTCTTGATCATTTTAGGATTAAGTTTTTCAGCTTTTCTTTGGTTTTTCTTACTTAAACCCTAACTCTCCCCCTTTGGCATTCATCAAAAAACATGTATATAAGCATACCAAAGTATGAAATATTTAAACACACAAGTAAGTATATAATTTTTTGCGAGAGAAGAAAATGATAAAAAAAATCAAAGTATTTTGAAAGAAATTTTCACAATTTACAAAAGGTTTTTAAAATTTAAAAATTAAATTTTACAAAAACAAAACATTTTGTGCAAGAATTCAGCAACCCATTTTTCAAGACAAATTTTAAAACACTTTTTAAAAGTAATTTTCAAAATATTTTTCAAGGAGGTGTTGCAAAGGAATTTTTTAAATTTAATTTTTCAAAGCAACTTTTGAAAAGAGTTTTTTAAATTATTTTTCTAAAATATTTTCAATGTAATTATTAAATAGAATAACTTTTCAAAATATTTTAAAGATGATTTTCGAAGTAATTTTTGACACAATTTTTGAAGTGTTAATGTAATTTTTAAAATATTTTTGTAAAATATTTTCAAAGAAACTACCAAAAGAGTTTTTAAAGTCCTTCAAAAATATTTTTCTTTTTAGTTTTCAAAGCAGACATTTGAAGAAAAATAAGAGTATTTCCAAAGGAAGTTTTGAAAGTAAATTGTTTAAAGCAATTTTTGAAAAGAGTTCTTCAAACCAATGTTTTAAAGAAATTAAGCAAATTAATTTTGGAAACATTAGCAAAATATTTTTTTAGAACAAGGTGAAAAATATTTTACAAGGTTTTGTCAAAGCAATTTTGAGTTATCTCTTACTTTACAAAACATTTTTCAAACAAACAAAAAAAATTTAAGTAAGTTTCAAGATATTCCACCAGTTTGCAAAAAGTAACAAAAAAAAGAAATTTTTTTTAAAATATGACATTTTGAAAGTAGTTTTCAAATATTCTATCCCTGAACCTGATATTACTTTTAAAAATATTTATCTAAAATTTATCCTTAAATATCTAACCTTTAGTTACTAACTTCTAGAAGATAATAGTGCTCACTTGATTAGTCAAATTAAGTACTAATATCCAGTTAGAAATTTACTGAAAAAGGACTACTTAATTTAACCAATGCACTGTTATATTTTTCGTTAGACTTATGTTGATGCACTGATATAAGCATCTGAAGTCTAGACAAAAGTCCTACGCATCTCACACCATTCTAAGTTTTTTTAATACACAATCAAGGTAGACCTAGTGTATTTGTGAGATGCTCATTACCTAGATCATAGGATCATACTTTCTAGGGGTTTTTCCTAGACTAAGGCTAAAATGGATTTTGAAATACTAGGAAAATGAGATTTTTTTTTTTTAAGAAATACAAGTAAGAGTAGCTTAGTATTTGCAAATCTTTTGAAAATTCAATTGATAATAAGAGTCCTAGTCTATCGTGCACATTCCCAGTCTTCTTCATAAGTTACTAAATTCATATTCTGGCAGTGGTTTAGTGAAAATATCAGCTAGATTTAACTTGGACTCAACATAGTTGAGTTTAATGTCTCCTTTGGCGACGTGATTTCTAATGAAGTGATGTTTGATTTCAATATATTTAGTTCTTGAATGATGCATTGAATTCTTAGTTAAGTTAATTAAATTTACATTATCAACATAAATTTTTATATTTTTATATTCTAAATTAAAGTCTTTTAATGTGTGCACCATTCATAACAATTGTACCACACACACCCATTACTATGTACTCGGCTTTAGTAGTAGATAAAGTAACATAGTATCATTTTCTACTAAAGCAGTTGACAAGTGATGGTCCAGGTAATTACCATCTACCACTTGAACTTTTACAATCTAGTTTATAATCGGCATAATCTGAGTTAGAGTAACCTATTAGTTTAAAATTAGGTGATCCAGGGTACTAAATTCCTACATTTATTGTGCCTTTTAAATATCTAAAAATTATTTTAACATTTGTTAGGTGGGACTCCTTAGCACAGGTTTGATATCTAGGACACATACTAAGTGCAAATAAGATATCAAGTCGACTTGCAGTTAAGTATAAGAGACTGCCTATGACACTCCTATAATATTTAGATCTACTGATTTTCCATATAGATCACTATCTAAAGTTATGTTAGTTGTCATTGGTGTTTTTATTTCTTTAGTATTTTTCATTCTAATTTTTTTAAGTAATTTTTTGTGTATTTTTATTGATAAATATAATTTCCTTCATTTGTTTGTTTGATTTGTAAACCTAAGAAATATGTTAGTTTACTCATTAAGCTTATTTCAAATTCTTGTTCCATTAAGGTTATAAATTCTTACAAAAATTTTAAGTTGGTTGAACTAAAAATTATATCGTCTACATAAACTTGGGCTATAAAAATATCTTATTTATATAAATAAAGTTAGATCAATTTGACCTTGATTGAATCCTTTAGAAATTAAATAGGAGGTTAACCTTTCATACCAGGCCCTAAGTGCTTGTTTAAGACCGTACAATTTTTTCTTTAGTTTAAACATATGGTCAAGATAATCTAGACGCTTAAACCTAGGTGGTTGACTTACATAGACCTCTTCTTTTATTAGCCTATTTAAGAAGGTGGATTTCACATTCATTTAATAAAGTTTAAATCCTTTATGGGCTGCAGAGCTTGGTAGCATTCTAATACACTCAAGTTTGACTACTGGGCATGAGTTTTATCAAAGTCAAGTCCCTCTAGTTGACTAAACCCTTTAGCAACTAGTCTAACTTGTTTCTAACAATTTCCCCACTTAGTTTATTTCTAAACACCCATTTTATTTCTATGACATTTTTATGATTAGGTAATAACACTAAATCCTAGACTTCATTCCTTTTAAATTGAGTTAGTTCTTCCTGTATGACTATAATCTAGTCTAGGTCAAGTAGGGATACTTCTATCATTTTGGGTTCAATTTTAAAAATTAAGGATATTTAACTTAGGTTTCTAAATGATGATCTAGTTTGAACTCTTAGGTCTGGGTCACCTATTATTTATTCATGTAACGCCTGAAAATTCTCAAACTTAGCTTAGAAATATCCTATGATTTTTCTAGATTTTTAGGATATTTTTACGTAATTTTTGGAGTACCGGAAGTAGCAAAAATAAATAAAGTCGTAAATTGGTCTACGCGGGAATCGAACCCGGGACCTATCGGGTCCTACGACTTATAGCATGTCCCGGTAACCAAGTGAACCCAGCAGGGCCGTGCTGAAAGAGAAGGGAATCAATTATATTTATAATTGATTTTGGGCGAAATAGTTATTTAATATAAACAGGAAATAATAAGTGGGGTTTAGTTTTTGGTTTGGTTTTGGTTTAATTTGCTTGGTTCGGCAACACCATCTCCACCGAAAACCTATTCACGCCGCCCACTTCTCCTCCTCTCCTTCTCACGGCGCAGCAAGCCAAAGCAAGAAGAAACCTAAGGTTTTCTCCCAAGGGCCATAGGTTCATCTTCCGGCGACGACTCCAACACGAAAAAGGTTCTTCTCCGCGAGAGGAACGCGAAGACGCAAGTGGATCGTCGAGAGGATCGTTTTCTACGGAAAACTAGCGATCCAATTCGTAAGAAACTACGCGCAGGATGTAAGAAACCCCTCACCTGCAGTATAATAGCTCTCGTTTGAGTTTTTATGCATTAGATTAGTCTTATGTGCATTTTTATCGATATCTAGGGCGTATTTAATCCTCTTCGCAGATTAGGGATGTAGTTGAGCACCTCTAGATGGGCCGGGCACGTTTTCCCTCTTCAGATAGGAGGTTAGACGCTGTCGGGTGCCTAGGGGTGGTCTCCCTAATAGAGAAGAGAGTTAAAGCACACTAGGTGATCGATAAAATGCTTAGCTCAGCATTAGATAGTTTTAACAGCTCAGTTAAATGCACTAGGAGCATTTAAATCAGTATACTAGCTTATTTCAGTTTTTATGGGACTAGATGTCCAATGGGTGGGCTCCCACAGTAGCCTCTAGGTTCAGATAACCTAGTTCTAGGTTCAGATAACCTAGATTCAGCAAAATAGTATTAGCTATTTCAGTATTTTACTTTCAGCGGCACTGTACTGGATTAGATATCCATTGGGTTGGACTCCCATAGTCGTCCCTAGGTTTAGCTAACCTAGTAAACCCTACTAGATTCGGAACTTGCAATCCCGGGTCTAGTTAGGGATGCGCGCATAGCAAGTACAGTTGCCGGGCCCAACAGCAGCATGTTTAGTATTTTTATCTATTATGTTATTAGCTTTCAAAACTCTTAAAATCAGTTATGTTAGTAGAGTTTGAATTTAGTATCAGCTTAGCTTCAGTTTAGCACAGTTTATGCTTCAGCTTAGTTCTTTCTTATGGACATGTATGATAGCTCTATGTTCAGTCTTTGATATTCATGCTTTGTATGATTGTATGCCATGCCATGTCCTAGCATGTTCAGCACATATTTCAAATAGCATGTTTTGAAATCATAAATTGCATCGTTGCATGTTTTTGTGAGGTAGATGGTTTCTTACTAAGCTTTAAGCTTACAGATACTATTTTTCCTTATACTGCAGATAAAGGTAAAGGAAAGATGGACTAGCAGAGGAAGCTGAAGGTCAATGCAGATGAAGATGTGTGTGGAAGGAACTTGGAATAAAGATCCTAGGGATCTAGCAAGCTTTATTATGCATTAGAACTTTTATCAAATCTAGCTAATAGAACTTTGTTTCTTTTTCTTACGTTTCGTATTCTAGTATGTTGTTATGCCATGAACTAGTGAATCATGCATTATATTATGTTTATAATGTTAGTGATGCATGTTAGAATGTTTCCTCAGCATCTGTATAGTTGTAATACTGATTTTGGCACGAAGTCGTGCTGAAATCAGAGTTTCAGCTTGAAATCAGAGACCCTGGATTGATCCATGGATCGATCGGGGGTCCCCAGTCGATCCATGGATCGATTGGGGAGCTGATCTCCGCGAACAGAGGGTAATCGGATCGATCGATCCAGTGACCTTCTGTCGCGAACAGAAAGTGATTGGATCGATCAACCGATCGATCCAGTGACCTTCTGTCGTGAACAGAAAGTAATTGGATCGATCAGCCGATCGATCCGGTGACCTTCTGTCACGAACAGAAACTTCAGGAATCGATCAGTGGATCGATTGTGTAAGCTTGGATCGATCAGCCGATTGATCCAGAGGTTTCTCCCGAACACAGTAGCAGGTGGGATCGATCCGTGGATCGATCCAACAGCTCAATCGATCTGTGGATCAATTGAAACGCCTGAATTCAGCTAGAAGGGCATAGTCTCAGATTTATGACCATAAGAGAGGCCTAGATTACCTCCCCTAGCAGGTGTACAACCCTTAGGTACATGTAGAGTACCAAGTTTCAGATTTTACAGCAATTAGCCAATGTAGGAAAATTTTAAATTACCTAGTATTCCGCACAGTTAGTCAGCATAATGTAGCGATCGGTATTACAACCTAGCTAGTAGAATGCGGGTTGTTACAGAGTGGTATCAGAGCAGTGTTCCATACTTCCTACACACACATCAACATTGAACCTACAGCTTCCAAGTAAGAATACCTCTACTCTATATATGTTTCTTACTTTCATGTTTATGTATATGACTAAAGCATGCTTATGTATGATAGCCTTTAGCATGATAGTAGTAGTTATATAAACATGATCAGATTAGTTATGTATGTCCTCTACTCTTTTAGAAATGGCAAGAGGACGCCCAGCTAAGAGGGCACCAGCTACTGAGCCCCAGCAAGAGGCAGGCAGTTCAGTGCCTCCCCCAGACCTTACAGCACTAGTGGCTCAGTTACAGCAGCAGCTAGCTGAACAGCA
>JBBMJZ010000089.1:7691731-7708012 GCA_037833815.1 Zingiber zerumbet | reverse complement strand
TCCCGTAGTTGTTCATTAACCCCGGCCATATATAAGTTGGATTTCAACAGATTTGCTCGAAGGCTCGCTTTATCACCAAAAATCGTTAGGCAATCCATAATAAGAGTAAGAGCAGAAGCATCGGCTCTTGCAAATAACAAGAGGGCATTGGCATATGCTATATGTGTGAGTTCCACTTGATCTTTATATTTTGGATGATAATGAAAAGAACTTAATCTTGAAACAACTTTCATAGAACGTGAGAAAACTTCTAATCATAGACCAAACAACAAAGGAGAGAGAGGATCACCTTGCCTAAAGCCTCTTCTTGCACTAAAGAAACCATGCAATCCACCATTTAAACTAACAAAGTAAGATACCATTGTTATACATTCCTTTATCCATCCACAAAATTGTTGGGGAAAACCAAAACCAACAAGTGCAGACATAAGAAAACTCCAATCAACCGTATCGAAAGCATTGCGCAAATCAACTTTGAGCATACACCTTGGAGAAACCCGCTTACGAGCATACTTCCTCAATAATTCTTGGGCTAAATGAATATTATCACCTATGGACCGACCTTTAATGAAAGCCACTTGAGCCGGATCCAATAAGATATCTATAACATTTGTCAATCTTACCGCCAATACTTTGGAGATAACCTTGTAGAAAACCGCACAACAAGAAATGAGCCTAAAATCCATTACTCTTGATGCATGAACAGATTTAGGGATGAGGGCTATCAAGGTGTGATTCCATTATTTTAGGAGCTGACCATTAGTGAAGAATTCCATTACCGTCTTGATAAAATCAGCCCCTATATTGTCCCAAGCCGCCGTGAAGAATTTTGCATTGTAACCATCCGGACCGGGAGCTTTATCGACACCTATACTAAATAGATCCTTCTTGATTTCTTCCTCCGTGATTGTAGCTTCAAGAGATGATGCTTGAGCTTGAGATAATTTAGTCCCATGCAAAGAAGAAACATCAATTGGAGAGCTTTAACCGGCTTCACCCAAGAGGCTTTGAAAATACTCCACAAATTCCATGGCGACTTCATCCAAACTAGTTGTTTGTTCTCCGGATTGTTTGATAAGTGTAGTAATAGCATTTCTTTTGTTGTTTCTCTTTACCAAGTCATGAAAAAATTTGGTGCATCTATCACTATTCTTGAGGTAAGTACTCTTGGCACGTTGTTGATAGAAAAGTCTTTCCGCCTCCGCTAGCATAATCGCCTTCTTTCTTATTGCGCCATAGTCACTTGGGGGCTCACCACCATCAAGAAGGGCTCTTTGAACAACCTCTAACTCTGATTTTTCTCTTGATGCTTGCTCCTTGATATGTTGAAAGTGAAGCTTATCAAGTTCCCTTAGTTTACCTTTCAACCGTGTAAATTTTATCTTGAGAATAAATTGTGCATTGCCATATACGGGTGCCTCCCATGTATTTGCCACCAAATCTTTGAATCCATCATGTAACGTTCACATATTATAAAATTTGAAAGGCCTATTGGAACCTCTCTCTCTTGCAAAAGTTGAAACTATGATTCAAGAATGATCCGATAGGCACCCCGGGGCGTATATTCTACGTAGCTTTCATAGTCCGCAACAAGCCATTGTGAATTCACCATAGCACGATCTAACTTGCAAGAAACCCGTCCATTTGTCCATGTCAAATGACACCCAATAGAGCGAAGATCAACCAAACCACAAGTATCAACAAAGCACTCCAAATCATGTATCTCATAATTAGAAACCGGTTCCCCACCTTCTTTATCTTGAATTACCAACGATGAGTTATAATCTCCCATAATGAGCTAAGGTTCCACAATTGTTTCTCCAAGGAGGGTAAGAGAAGTCCATAAAGGTCTCCTTGTCATGATAGAATGAAGACCATATATAAATGTCACCAAAGAAGATCGAGCCGTAATAGAACAATGAACACGACAATGTATATATTGATCCGAAGTGTCGAGAACATCCAAATTGACCCTGTGCATATCTCATAGAAGCAAAATACGACCTCTATTAGAATAAATGAAATTATTTGTCATCCTCATACCTGAGAATTTTCTTTGCATGATAACATCTAAGGAGTCCTCATTAAGCTTAGTTTCAATGAGTGCTATAACTTGAATTATTTTTTGCTTGAGTAGGTGAAGGGGCAGTTCAGCTTCCACAATAGGTCCCGGAATCAAATAAGGAATGAAGGTACTGTCCGAAATGAAGGATATTACAAAGTGGGCATGAGAAGTTGTCGACGATGGATACAATGGGTGAACATTGATCGAGCGACTGTCGACAATTGTCCATCCAGTTAGGGCATTGAGTAAGCATTAGTGATTATTAAGAAAAGCTTAATGAGTCTTGGCGTTCATTGAGTTGGATAAGGTAAAGTCGTGAGTGGTCCACATGATGACGATGGTAAACTACTCCATCTGAGAACTCTTACCTCTCATTCTTGACGAGACTCATTTAGAATGATCGACTCGATTGATTTATCCTTCTCAGAAATGATAAACTTATTTAGTCTCTATAACTCTAGTATTTTTTTAATTACTTATTTAGTCTCTATAACTCTAGTATTTTTTTAATTACGTATCCTATTTAGAAAAAAAAATTCTATAAATATAATATAGTTAGAATCAAACTACAGATATTTAGATGATATACCCTACCACTACACTATAGCTCTGAAAGCAATTTACTTACCCTCCTCCCTCTTCCTTATCTTTGTTTGATTGGGCAATTAGGACCCTACAAAGATTTAATAAGTCTCCTGATTTATTTATTTTTATTTTTATTGTTTTTTATTTTCAGAGTACGTGGTGTGGTCTGTATTGGAAGGGTCGCTAAGATGATTTCTTCACTATTTTACTATCAGATTCGGTAACTAGGCCTCGTCCACTAGATTGGCCTGCTGATCTTGTAGTTTTATTTTACAATAAATATTAAACACAAATTGAATTTCCAGGTAAATGAAACGGGCGTGGCAGAGACCTGGAAAAAATATGGCTGTATCCAATTTTCATCGGTATGTATTTAACTGGATTCGATCTGGTCAACCACCTTGAAGGTCCTAACGCGGAAAAGCCAACCACCGGCGTCTCTATCACGCGGTTCGCGCCACGTGTTCAAGTCCACGCCGGCCTCGGCGGCTGCTGCTGCGCTACTCGGGCACACGGACCGTTTCAAAGGGGACGGACACCACGAGGCGGCTGCTGGCTGGTCCCCCATCAACAGCCGGCTCTCTCCTCGCCCCGGCCCCACCTCGGCCGCCGCCTGCCGTTATCGCGGGTTTGTCGGACGCGGTGGAGCTGGCACGTGCTGGATCGTGGCCGCCGACCCCGCCTCCGCCACTAAGATTTTCCTGGAAATTTCGGATTAATATCCGAACCATCTCCGCCGTCGGTCTGTCCCACTGCCGCATCCGTCCGTTTGCCCCGACAAAGACGATGCGTGGGTGGCCTTCTTGGCGCCGAGCCGCCGTCCCCAGGCCATCAGATTGACCGGCCTCGCCGCTTTCTTTCTCGTGTATAAATAACACCCTGCCTCCCCTGTCTTCTTTCACCGCGATCCATCTCTCTCCTTCCCTTCCTCTCCTTGGCGGTTGCAATGGCTCCTAGGGCGGCGAAGGACGGCGGCAGCGGCGGCGGAGGAGACCCGGAGGCGGCTGCACGGTTCCGCGGAGTGAGGATGCGGCCGTGGGGGCGGTACGCGGCCGAGATCCGCGACCCCGCGCGGCGGAGGCGCGTGTGGCTGGGCACCTTCGACACCGCGATGGAGGCGGCGCACGCCTACGACGCCGCCGCCCTCCGGTTCCGCGGCCACAAGGCGAAGACCAACTTCCCCTGTTCCGGCCCCGTTCCCGCGCCCGATCACTCCAGTCCTAGCAGCAGCAGCGCCTTCGGATACTCCTCCCCTCCTACGCCGCCGGCTACCGGCGACGCCGCGGCGTTCGATCTCGAGCTCGCCCACGCCTCCTCCCGGCTCCCCTCCTCCCTGTGGAGGCTCCCAGTGGACCTCGATCTCAACCTTCCGCCGCCACCGGAAGATCTATGATTATGATCCATACATTCAGAAACATTAATTGGATGAAGAAAATGAAAAATTCATCTAAAAAAAATCATTAAATCTACTTTTTTTCAGGTTGAAACTCGACCTTGTTAGAACAATCTGTACATATAATTATTATTTTTATATATTTTTCTTAAATTTTATTTTTGAGCTGGGAAGAACTTAAAGAAAGGATTTCTCGTGGATTAATGATGAAAAATATTTTTGTGTTGCAAGGAAAATTATTTGGTGCAAGATTTCATTTGAACAAATGTTTTAAGGCAATTCATTCCCCGATTCATGGTTATTATTAAACAAACTCTATCAGTAAAATATTGAATGATAAAATTATTTTCATGAATCATCTTATTGGACATAGTGTAAGATCCATTTCAATCTGCCCCCGGCTGCTCGGTGCGATAGTAAGAGATAGAAAGATTTTTATTTAGGGTTTGATTCGTCCTGTTAAAATTCATTTGGACTTTTCAGATTTTGTGCAATACTAAAAGATGAGAAAGATTTCCATATAAGAAGGTGATACGGTGTGTAAAGGAGGGTCCAATAAGATTAGCAATCAATGGTTAAGAGAACGTGATAGTCAATAGTCAAATGGACGTGAGGTTCCATGATTAAGAGGACGTGGCAGTCAACAGTCAAGGGAAGACGGAGGTCAAACCGCCTCACATCACCAACTGCATAATTCTCAGCCGGTTACATGCATGGCGGGTCATTGGATCTAAACCTTGAGATAAGATAACCCCCGATCGGCTCTTTAGCAAACAAATCATGAAGATTGGGACCCTCTCCACAGTCTCAGATAAGTCCAGGCTGCCTCACCATAGTTTCAGATAAGCCCTGACCCGTTCGCCATAGTTTCAAATAAGCCCCGACCCGTTCGCTACAACTCATCCTCTTTATTAAGGCTCAGTTCTTGTGGCATATCTAGGCAGTCACCCCGAGCTATTTGCAGCTGAACCTATGCGGGATAGATAACACTAGGCAACAACAGTGTCAGACAATCATAACCTCCTATCGGAGAATAACTGTCATAAGTTAAGGAATATTCCAGTGGTCTGCCACACACTCCAGTGGTCTGGCCAATGAGAGGCCGTAAGACGCCCTCTCTCCCCTGACACCCGACATTCTTTGGCAGCAATCATACTCAAAAGGCAGACAGAGTTTTAAAAAAAGGGAGGTCCTCTTCATTGGTCAAGTACGCGCACATTCGCACGCATCTTCAACCGCTCTTTTTTCCTTCCTTCGTTCGTACACTACTTTTCTAGGGAAAAAAGACCTGACTTGAGTATCGAAGGGTCTGCACTGGAGACTTTTTTCTTAGTTTCTAGCTAATTTCTAACGCTCCGTGTGCTTATCTGAGTATGTACAGGGCCTAAATATCACCAGTTTTATTATTACATACCTTTGGTATCACGTGGCGGGTTCACTTTTATGCTGTACATCCACATGAAACGTCAAAGTCACCTTTCTATTAATACTGACGCCATCTTCATCTGTCTGACTTAGATTTTAAGTAGCTAGGATCACAAGGGTTTGATTTCTCCCGTCACGATGCATTTGTACTTTTTAATTTATTCTAATTCTAATTCTAATGACATTAATCGATTTAAAGAATTAAATACTTAAATTATCAGAAACAAAATAACAGAACCATCTTTAATCCTATTTTAATCGTCAAGAGTGTTGGAATTGAGAGAAAAAGGGATGGCATATGTGCTTTCCGTAACATTCTTCTTACAGCTTTTTATCAAACATAGTAAACAAGTTTTCAAAATATTTAAATCATATACCATAATTTTAAAATTATCAAATTGTGTGCCAACATCCTATTTTACTCTCGTCCTCAAATCAATTTGACTGGAAAAAAAATCAGTTAATTAATTTTTTTTCTAATCAAATTGATTTCTTTTTCAAAAAAATCCATTAGTCAGTTTTGGCTAAAATCGGTTGATAGACCTGTAGAACTCAGAATGACATAAACTCAATTTCTCTATATTCATCTAGTTCTCCTTATTGTAAAAGTGTTATCAAAAATTAATTTGACTCAATATACTAAGAGCAGTGATTTTTTAAATATGAATGTGTTTGTAAAAATAATTCGTATTCAAAAAATCACTGCTCTCAATATATTGAGTCAAATTGATGTTTGATAGTATTTTTACAATCATAAGAACCTGAAACACATAGGAATTGGTTTCATGTCATTTCAAGGTTTCTAAGTCCATTAGCATATTTCAACCAAAATCGGATGATAGACCTAGAGACCTAGAAATGACATGAAATCAATTCCTATGTATTCATCTTAGTTATTTTGATTGTAAAAATGCTATCAAGTATCAATTTGATCTAATATATTAAAAGTGATGATTTTTTTAACATAAATTAGTTTTTCGAACACATTCATATTTAAAAAAAAATCACTGCTCCCAATATATTGAGTCAAATTGATGTTTGAGACCATGAATATAATCATAAGATCTAAAAGAACTCATAGGATATAGTTCACTTCATTTTGAGCTCTTTAGGCCTATCAACTGATTTTGGCCGAATGAACTTAAATTAATTTTATTTAGGTTTATTCGGCCATAGTTTCAAAAAAAAATCGCTGCTCTCAATATATTATGTTAAATTGATATATGGTTTTATGTCATTTCGAGGTCTCTAGGTCCATCAGCCGATTTCACCCAAAATTAGTTGATGGACCTAAAGACTTTGAAATGACATGAAATCATTTCTTATATGTTCGTCTAGTTCTCTTTATTATAAAAATTCTATCAAACATCAATTTGAGCTAATATATTGAGAGTAGTGATTTATTTTAATTAATTCATGTTTAAAAAATCATTGCTCTCAATATATTGAGTTAAATTGATATTTGATGGTATTTTTATAATTAAAAGAACTAAATGAATACATAAGAATTAATTTTATATCATTTAGAGGAAAAAAAGAGTCGACTGATATTTTTTCTAGTCTAATTGATTTGATGATGATGTTAAAATGGGAAGTGGGTACATAATTTGGTAATTTTGAAACTATGGTATGTGATTTATGTATTTTGAAAACTTATCTACTAGTTTGGTAAAAAAATGTTCTTCCTAACTCCAAATTTGTTGACTCTTCGTCAAGTTTCCTTTAGATTTTAGGGATAAGGCATTATTATAGCAAAATGTAAAGTCGTCATTTTAAGGGTCCCTTCAAGACGACTTCACACACTCTGAAATAGAGTAAATTATGAGGAGCATTTATCTTAACACAATAGCTCTTTATACGAGGGAGGTCAGAAATTCAATGTGATATTTTTATACCCGCAGAAATTTGACTTTAAGACCTATTGAAGTAAATATTTATGTGGGTACTGACTATGTCCATCTATAAAGGTAAGGATATGTATGAATGATATATATGATTTATGTGTTGGGATATATACCTATAAAGTAATGTTCTAATTTTATTTGAAATTTTTAATAATAATTTTTTATATGCATGTTATATGATGCTTTATAAATATATAAAAAAAAGTCCCTAGTTTATTATTATGTGACTTTAAATATTGTACATAAAGCGTTATATAAATATTTTAAATATAATAATCTAAATTTGTCCATAATTAAAAATTAAAGTTGAGATCTTTAATTTAAAATTACTAGCATTATATTACATTCGGAATGAAATAATTTTATTCTGATTGTATAAGACTAGACATGATTAATTTAAAATTTATAGTAAATTCCATAATAAATAGAATATTTATTATTAATCAATGATGGCCGTGTGTAAATATATATATATATTGATCTCAATTTTGACTAATTAATAAACTCTTATTTATAATATTATACATTTTGACTTAACAATTAATGACACAAATGAGGTAATATTAAATATTCTTGATATATTGGATATACAATAAAATAATTAGTCAGAAATATTAATATACAAGATGAAATCCATTCCTTCAAAAATGGTTCCCTTACGTGTTAATTTGATATTTGAATAATAAGAGCGTTCAATTTATGATTAGATCAAAAATATATTATTCATTAGACAATCAATGATACTTAAGGAAAAAGATATAATTAATTAAAGAGTTTAATAGGAATTACTTAGCTTTGGTTCTAACTGTTTAACAGAGGATCAATTTACATGTAATGACTATATGAATGGCTGACTATTCATTACTCTTGAATAATTATATATATATAATTTTAAGAATACAATTTCAAATTTATAGTGGAGTAACTTTAGAATTAATAATATCGACATATTAATTAAAGAGTTTAATTTAATCAATATTATCGGACCTTGAGATTATAGGTTCATAGTTTTCCATATACCATCTCCGAATTACATTAAACACCTATGATAAAAGTATTAGATTTATTACCTTAAAATTATTGAATTTTAAATTACTACACATCCTTCATTGGGTGGATAAAGAAATTATAAATGAAAAATATTTTCTTTTATAATTTTATATTTTCTCTTGTTCAATTAATTTTTGAATTAATTAAATTTTATTAGATATTATTTTGTGATAAAAATCAAAATTATTATTATCTTCATCAATATGCAACGGTATGATGTTTATATACTTATTATTATCTTCAATGTAAATATTGCATGATAGATAATTTTAAAGAAAATTATTAAAACATACGATACAACTTAAGCGATCAACAATTGGTATCATAGCTTTAGTTAATACACTATATTGATTAATGTTTTTAATAACAACTTATGCATGATATATATTTTTCACAGTCTATTCATGCTGATGAATGAGATATGCAAATGAATTCATTGTCATTTGATTGTATGAGATTATATTAGCCATTCTTTTTTTTCTTTATTTTTTTTTTACAATAGATCGTTTTCTAAATAAGATAAATTATATCTCTTTTCAATTCTTTAGACCTAGAAAATTAATGTTATTATTATTGAATAAAAGTTATTGATAACAATTTTTTATGCTCCATGACAAGGTTTTACTAATAAATTCCTTTTATCATATTTTAATCCATAATGTCCGACCAAGTTTTTCATTTTCTTATTGCGTGTTTTATTATATTGATAATGATTAAGTTGTCATGCAATATGTTGAAGATAGAATAATGATTGTTTAATTTTACAACATACAATTATATGCACTTTTAAGTGAGTCTTATTGTAAAATTTATTGAGTGTTTGCAATTGGCTTTTGTAAAATAATGGGTCAAATGTGAATATTATAAATTTAATCGTTAAATTCATTTTATTTATAATTTTAAACTCTTTAAAATTATAAGCCCTTTTGGTTCAAAATGTCTGAATTCACTAAGGATTATAAAATAAAAATTATTTTATAAATTTAATACACATTTGCAAAATAATGAGTGGGGGCTGATAATATGACAGTATTAACCTTTGGTCTCCACCGTTAAAACAACATCATGAGTTTTTAGTAGCGCCTTAAGACATTTTGATTATGTCATCGGTGTCTACTAATTACAATAACAAGGTTGTTTTTTTCATGAGATAAGATTTTAAGATGTATTTAGAATTGACTTATCCTTCGGAGGCAATCACTAAATTAAGTCTTAAAATTTGATACAGGTGGGTTACATTTATAAAGAAATAATTAGATTAGTTAATTAATGTCTTGAACAAAAGAAATATGAGATATTTTAGATAACATATATAATTGAGAAAGCCTCGTTATAATTAATAATTATTTGACCTACCTAGACGACATTTAATTGTTGTAAATTATAATTCCTTAGGTTATTAAAGAAAACATGTTCTATGCCAATTCTTTTACTTTGCATTCAATTATGTTATGATATTTATGCAATCATATATATTGAAAATATTTCTCAATTTCAGCAAATATGTCAAATCCTATTGCTACTCTTCTCTCATCTCAATTTTTAACCGGTGAAAATTTTGCTAAATGGAAAAGTAACATAAATATTCTCTTGATCAATGAAAACTACTATTATGTCCTTAAGGAGGATTGCCTTCCAGTGGCTCCAACCAAAGCTTCTAAGGCAATCTCAGAAGGATACAATAATTGAATTGCTACTTGTTAGCAGTGATGAATGAAGTGCTTAGAACTAAGCATGAAGCCTTCCAAACTGTTAGAGATTATGGAATTTTTATAACAAATGTTTGGACGTCCCTTTGAGCAAGCTGATCATTATGAAGTCATGAAAGTATTTATGAACTGCAAGATGAAGAATGGTTCTTCGGTTCGCAGGCATGTACTGAAAATGATTAATCATTTCAATGGGACTAAAGTGATCAATGGTGCAAACATTGATGTAAAGACTTAAGTTGGCATGATTCTGGAGACACTTTCTCCCATATTCCTTCAATTCAGGACAAACTATTCATGAATCAGAAGATGAATAATCTGACAGAACTCCTTAATGATCTACAAACTTATGAAACTCTTATGGATGATAAGAGTGGTAAAGCAAATGTTGCAGGGCTAATCTAGCTATGAGGAAGGTTTCTTCTAAAAGGAAGAAAAATATGAGAAAGATAAAGGGCAAGAAAAATATCCAAAGAAGAAGGGGAAGGCTACTGAACCTAAACCTAAGAGAAAATGTTTCCATTGCAACATAGATGACCATTGGAAAAGGAATGCAAAAAGTACTTTGATGAGCTGAAACAAAAGAAGAAACAAGGTACATATGATTTACTAGTCATGAAAACATGCTTAGCTGAGAATGATTATTTCTCATGCTGGATAGTTGACTCAGGAGCATCTAACCATATTTGTCTTTCATTATAGATGTTGGAGTCATCTAGGAATCTTAAAGAGGGAGCTTTCATGATGAGAGTTGGCAGTGACAAAATATTAGCAGTGATAGCAGTTGGGATAGTATGACTATTATTCAAGAATAATAAATATTTACTTTTAAACAATATTTGTATTATTGTAGGATTTAAACCTAATTTAATTTTGGTTTTGAAGTTACATGAACAATTTATTACAATTTCTAACATTCATGGATTTACTTGTTTTCCAACCTCCTAGGATCAGTACATCTAAGGTCTACACACTCAGTTTAGTTTCATTGAGGACAATAAAGTATCCATTTTTTTTTGGGGGGGATGGGGGTTATGTATAGTTGTATTTTGTTTTCTTAGTCTAGTTGCACTTTGTTTTCCCTCATGTATGTTTTGAGGCATTTGGAGTTATACTATCCATACTATTACTGTTGACTTATTAAAGAGTAAACTTCTAGTATGATAATTATCTAGAGGTCATGAACTACATTTCTTATTGTCAGTATATTTAGTGATCTATTTTTCGATCTGTAGTGGAATAAAATGATCATATGATTTGTTTGATAGTAAAAATTTTCGCATGTTTATGGTTTAGATTCATGTTGATAGGTTATGAATGCTAGTATATTTGATGATCTACTTTTCTCTATCATCAATAGCAGGACATGAGCATTATTTTCATTGAAAGGATTTGATTCTAGTCTAATTTAAGGATCTCTATACACAATGTCTTATTTTGATAGTTAGAAGTTCTGAAAATAGTCATGAATCATTAGACTTGATGAGTACTTGAATAACCATGATGATTTCTTAACTACATCTCGGTTATTAAATTGATGCTCGAAACATTAAAGCTCATTTGGAAAAATAGAAATCCCACAAATTGCATCATTTCAAATGTGCAATTAAAAAAACATATGAAATAAGGGATTGAAAAAATTGTTGTCATGAGTGGAAACTAGTTGTTTGCCCCTTTGAGACCAAGATAGGTTAATGGGGAAACGAACACTAGATTTTTCTTGTTATCAAGACATTCTTTAGACCTTAGGTAGATCTAAGATAGATAAACCAAGCAGTGTTTGTTGCTGGGAATAAAAGGAAATGATGGTTCAAGGACGACTTGACTAAGAATAGGAATTGAAACTTGAGAAATTTTGGCCATGATTTGCACTAAGCAGGGAGAACACACTCTTAGGATAATTAAATTCATTTGTGATCATGCTCACTATTAAAATTGTTTGATAGAGTTAAATTGACTCATCAATGATTATGACACACTTACTCCTACACATGCTTCTAGACTGTAGAATTTTACTTTATAACAATCAAGGGTTTTATTGTGGATCACTCTTGATTATGCTCATTAGTTTCACTAAGCTTGATAAAATTGAATAGAATCACTAGAGAGACACATTTTTTAGCTCATGAATCTAGATTATGGAGTTTACTTGAGGACAAGGAAAAGTTTAAGTTTAGGGGTGTAATGCGTGTAGATTATATAGGCTATTTCGCACTATTTTATGCACGTCTACTTATATTTCATATTTATGATCTATGTATTTTGTGCCCTTCTCTATCATATTTCAGCATAATTACTATTTTGTGTCCAAAGATCTACTCGGTGTTTGTTTTCACTTTCAGAAGTAGTTTGGAGTGGAAAAGGACATTAAAGACGTAAAAGAAAATCAATTGAAGCAAGCATTGGAGTATCCAAGTCAATTCAGAGGCAAATTGGACTTGGCCATGTCTTGAAGCACTGCCAAGAAAGGAACCAGTGAAGAAATGACTCTGACCGTGCCTCAGAGCATGGCCAGGAGTTGCCCGTGCCACCCTCCAGAGCCAATTTAGACTTGGTCGTGCCTTGAGGCACGACCATGCACTCGAAGGTGCAGTTTTGAAGAGCTAACCATACCAAATGGCATGGCCTAGAAGAAGAAAAATGGGTTGCTCTGCATTGGCCATGCCAAATAGCACAACTTGGTCGTGTGGATAGAGCCAAACTGGCTATGGTCATGCCTTAAGCCATGGCCAAGAACCCAAAAGTAAGAAAGTGTCGTGCCAAATGGCATGACCAAGTATTTGTGGCCGAGACAAGTTAACTCTTGTCGTGCCAAATGGCACGGCCAGAAGCCTAAATAGTGGTCAGGCCATGCCTAGAGGCATGGCCACCCCGTGTCACACTTCTATTTAATGGGCATCTCATCTCCTTGTTTGAGGAGGAAGATCCAAGGCGAGAAGGGACCATCTAGATCAAATCTTCACACTCAGAGGCATCATCTAGGCAATCTGAGGCTGTCATGTTGCTCCATCCTCATCAACACTCCAAGATCTTCGTGTGGGGGATTCACTCGACTCCAAGGATAAGTTTTTCTTCCCTTTCTTTAGGGTTCTTGAAATTCTTATGTATATGAGCTCTTGGATTATAGATCTTTCACTTATAGAGTAGATTTTTATTGTTATAGAATGTAGGAAGTAATTGTAATGTGTGAAATATTGTAAACTCTATTGAATTGCTAATGTCGTTATTTGATGATGCTTGTGTCACACTTGTTCTATTTTATGAAATTGTTGCATTGAGGCTTTCCCTTATGATCATGAATTTGTCTATGTAGATTGCATTTCTATATGCATAGATCTTATTTCTAAGTTAGATACAATGTTGTGTGTCTATATCAGGGATTGGGCATGAATTTGAATTTTCATTGACTAGATGCATAGGCTGTTGTCTCTTTAGAATGTACGTTTTGATATTGCTCGACATGACCTTAGGATACTTATTTGAAGTTGTGTATCTAAGGCAACTATTCTTCTGTATGGAACATAACATCCTAAAGGAGAAAGATTCTTTGTATGGATAAGTCTATCACTTGATCTAATGGACTTCCCCTATCATATGATACATAAGTGACCTATGTAATCTAGAGACGTATACCCGGGGGAGACCTTGTGACAGGAGGTACTATACTGAAAACCTGAAGTCTCTATGTTACTTCTTCACTTGATGGTATACTTGGTTACTAGTAGTGCAAGTACTCTGATATACCATCGTGGGGTGGAATTCAGTAGATGTTTAGACTGCCCCTCAAATATATAAGCAGAGAACTAGGAATGGGTTAATTCCTAGCACAACATCCACCATTACAATGAAACCTTCAATATAGAATATTTTCTAAACTAAGGACTTCCTCAGTTATCTTTCTTTACTTTTATTTTCGCATCTTAGTTGAAAACCCAAAACACTCGTTTATCAATTATTATCTAGCTAAATTCGAAGTTGCAAATCTAATTAGCATTTAATCCTCAATCCTCATGGGATCGACTTACAAATTTTATTACTTGATGATGACCGTGTACTTGCGGTATACATTAAGTTTTTAGTGTCATTGGTGGGGATTGAGTGTTTGAATCTAATTAGTCAACATTTAGGATTTGTCTAGACAATTCTCTTGAGGATCTTGCGTCTAGCTAAAAGGGGGGTTAAATGGATGACTCCCACAATTACTCGCTTCCTACGTATTCATTTGTGCGCAAGCGGAAATACAAATACTAATATAAATATGAAAGCTAAAGACAATGGAAGAGAACAAGAAAACAAATGCACGTCGATGAAATGTGGTTCGGAGATTAGGGCTCCCACTCCACGGTTGTCCTTGACGTGGACGATCCCGATCCTTCGGAGGATTATCCCACGACAAACTCCGGCTACTCAAGCAACTCCTTATGGGTGGAGAAACCTCACCACAACACCAATCAAGAACACTTGGACACAAGAGAACCTTGAGGACTTTGGTGACTACTAATTAGACTTTAACCAAGTCTAATTTCGTCACCTTGGTCGGCCATCCCAAACTCCTTCTTATAGAACTTGGAAGAAAATAGCCCTACTATTTTATCATTACCAATCGACTGGTGCATGGCCAACAACTCTCTCAACGGCTCTTTACCAGTCGACTTCTACAATAATTGCTACAGTGTCATTAACTGCTACAATACCCGTTGACTGCTACAGTTCCCCTGAGATTTTTCCCTGGGTACAATCTCTCATGCACTCGTACCCTCATGACTCAATTGACTCTTCTTTGCAACCTTGACATCTTGCTTCAAACCTACTTCCTTTGGCTCTCGTCCCACGGATGCATCCAAGCACACGGCTCATCCAAAATGTCATCCTTCGCGTATGCCTCGAAGCCGCTTCCCTCCGCCCTTGTCCTTGCTGCCTTGTCCACAGTCCCTCGGATGTTCCATCCTTCACCGGACCTGAAGCAATCAAGCTGAGTCATATGTATATCCTACAAACCTGCACACCCACATACACATATCAAATAACAAGGGTAAACCTAACTTAAACCCTTTGCACAAACATCAAAAATACATGGTCACACTGGACCATTGGGATTGTTCCAGCAATCTTCCCCTCTTTGATGTTTGGCAATGCATTTATGTTAGGGAAAATAAATAACAAATAATAATGATAATAACAAATGGACTTACGTTGGCAAGGCTACACACTTGGACTTACACTACCGAATAGACTTACTTTGGCAATGTTGGGTTTTTCGGGCCGCGAAAACCGCTTTTCGCGTCGCGGAAACCCCGAATCACCCAAAGCCGTAGATCCGTGCAAGGAAAACCGAACGAAAAATACGAGTACGAGTTTAAAACCTTCGATCTACAGTAGATCTACAAAGAAAAACTTTATACCTTCGAAGCGTGCCCTCGTAAAAATCCCGCTCGTCCAAGGTACGTGTCGGATCTCCAAAGTATCAATGTAGATACTTCTCTAGTGATATCCACACGAACAAGGAGTGCTCTCTAGCACTCAAGGATGGAGAAGAGAGCCCCAAGTGTGCTAGCACTTTTCTAGAGCTCTCGGATGGGATCTAAAAGGGGAGAAAGGAGAGAATATAGAAGGGGAAACACATGTACACCTCTTGGTTCCCTCCTTTGTGACCTTCACCTTCCCTTAGGCTTTGGATTTAACTCACACTCCTCTTTTCCTCCATGAAACCCACGACCATCAGCAAGGTTGAGAGAGGAAGAAGCACCCAAGGAAGAAGAAGCATTTACCACAATTGAATTGCCACAAGACAAAACCCACTTTTCCTTTAGTGTGGCCGGCCACACTAGTGTAACTCCCACATTAATGTGGCCGGCCACATTAATGCATTTGGTGTGTAACCTCCATGAGGTGGCACACCATTAAATGAGGAGATGATGTGGCTAATGATGTGGCTAGGTTGGTCATACCAAGTAGAATGAGTCAACCTTCATGATGATGTGGCAAGACATCAAGTCAAACTTGATGTTTCAACTTCCATTTGGTCAAGTCAAACATGACCAATTCTCTTCCTTGTTGAGTTAAATCCAACCTTTGATTCAAGTCAATTTTAATTTAATGAATCTCAATTCATTAATATAAATTGACTCATGAATCAAATTTAAATTAGAC
>JBBMJZ010000089.1:7618777-7635707 GCA_037833815.1 Zingiber zerumbet | reverse complement strand
GACCAAAAAAGACTTGGTTAGCAACAATAAAACAAGATAAAATTTATTTAAATATAGATGATGGTATAATAGGAGATCGAGCTCAATGGCGTAAAAGGATTCATACAGCCGACCCTACCTAGTGGGAAAAGGCTTGGTTGTTGTTGTTGTGTCTCTCTTTGACCAAATCTTCCAAATATTTGATTGACCGAATCCTTCACCTGCAACATCTAGATGCTAAGCACGCGTGCGGTGACTATTATTAGTTGTCTTCACGCACTTGGCAACTTCCTAAAACTCTGCCCACTGCGGCCCATCTAACCTCATTGACTAGGTTTTTTTTTCCACCCGGGCTTTTAGTGCAAATGGTATGGGTGGATCGAACAAATTGAATTGAATTACTCTAGGCTGTTAACGTGACGGATTCCCTATGCCCCAGAATAAAATCAAATAAATTAAATAATATAAAATTAATTGAAAGTCAATGATAATTTATCAAATCCTTCTTTTGTTAATGAAATTTTAAAATTTATAACCCAGATCCAACTGAATAAATTAAAACAATCAAGTTTTGTTTAATAAAAAACTAAAATTTTAAATTAACTAAGGGGTATATTCAATGTTGCACTTTTAATTACATTGAATGACTTTGGTAGATTTTAAAAGTCTAGGTATATTTAATTTAGACTTTTATAAACTCTATAGAAATCTAATGGTATTCAAATTAAATTTTTATAGAGTTTTAAAAAGTCAAGTGGCATTCAAACTCGACTTTTTAAAACTTTATGAAAATCTTTTGGTATCTAAAATTTTAATAGATTTTTTAGAATTCTTTGGATATAAATTTTAACCAATGAGAGCTCTCCAAAATATTTGGTACAACTTAAATATAAAATAAAAAGTATTCTCCTCAACCTTGAGATTTCTATAGACTTTAAATCATTTTAATTTTTTACAAAAAAGTCCTTTCTCTTCTCGCTCCTTGATTTTGATTATTTCTTTGAGCCCCGTCTAGAGCCTACCAATACAATAGTACACAGTCCAAATGAGTCTAACGTATATTCAACAAAGAATCTTCCTGTCATCCTCTTTAGATTGAAAGAACTTAGCGCTCTGACTCACATCTCTGAGCCGCAGACTTCCTTTTCTTATCAGACGTCATCAGCTCTCGGGTGGACTCTTCATTCTGATAGATAGCATAGCCTGTCTGCCCCATGATCGAAGTTAATTATAGATAGTTGCCCCTTACGCCTATCGAAGTTTCTGCTTGTTCTTTCTTCTCTGCTCTGTGACATTTTAGATACTCTCTCTTTTCTCTGACATCTGCTCTCTTCCCTTTTAATAGGAACCTCCCAACACAAGGCTATAGAATGGATAATCCAAGAAAGGAATGCTTCCAGGTAGAGTCATATTCACTACGCCGGGTTACCGATCAACACACAACCTGTACCAACCTACCCGATAATCCATAAGCTCAGACATTTCATTTTGAGTTTCTCTCTTTTTTTTCTCTGCATTTTTCTTTCTGATCATCTCACTTGAATTTCAGAATGAGCCAAATAAATGCACATGATGATATCAAATATTTTCCTGAGAAAGCATGACATGGTAGAAAAGTAACCAAAAAACTGCAATTGTGACGGTAGTCGTACAGGGCACACTATTGTGCAAGCAACATAAAAAGTCAAAAGCTTCGGCATGCACAGTATTCTATATAAATTTTGTGTAATAGAGATTAGGAATGCCCATGATTCAAATGCTTTCATAGATGTTTTATCAAGAAATAACGAGCTTAAAGTTCTACAATATATATATATATATATATATGTTACTTATTTTATTTTATTTATAATTTTTCAAAATTGCATATGTTATTTCGATTTGGTTTGGTTTTATAGGTAAATATTTTTTAGTGGATGGTGGATTCCGAATCGGCGTCAATTTTTGTCTCCATTTCGAGGTGTGCGATATCATCTCCAAGAATTCACTAGCCAAGGTCGTCACCCAGAAAATGAAAAGGAGTTGTTCAATCTTCGTCATGCCTCCTTGAGGAACATCATTGAGACAGTATTTAGAATATTTAAATCGCGATTTAAAATGTTCAAAACAGCTCATCCATTTACATATACTACACAAGTCGAGCTTATTTTGGCTTGTGTCGGATTGCATAATTTTTTTCGCAAGGAGTGTGAAAGGATGGCAATGGGGCGGAGCAGGGGCAGGTTTGTCATCCCCATGCTCGCCCCGTCCTCATTTTTTCGGGTTCGGGGATTTCCCGAACCCAAACTCACAGGGATCAAATCTCATCCCCGCCCCATCCCCAAATTTAATTATTATTATTATTATTTTATTATTATTATTAATGATAATATTAATATTAACACTATTATTAATATTTTTAAAAAATCTTATTATTATTATTATTATTATTATTATTATTATTATTATTATTATTATTATTATTATTATTATTCGGGGTTCAGGGATGGGGATAGTATTCCTATACCCACCCCGAACCCGCCCAATCCCTGAAAAAATCGGGGATTCTCATCCCCGTTTCGGATTTTTCCCACAGGGCTCCGAACTCACGGGGAAAGTTGTCATCCCTAGGAGTGTCGTTCTGATGAATTTCCAATTGAATCAGATAATGAAGCTTCATCATCCTTGCTAGAACAAGTTCATGGTGTCGATTGCTTTAATCAATTATTTGATACTCAAGAACAACAACGAGCAAATGTCAATGCATGGAGAGATACAATAACGAATCGAATCGAATGTGGAACGATGTTTATCATATTAGCAATAACAAAACTTAGAATTTTTCTTTATCATAAATCCATAAGTTTCCATAAAAAAGTTTATAAATGTCTGTAAAAGTCTTGCAAAAAAGTCTATAAAACTTTATAGAATTCTTTTGACAACTACGTAAGATTTTATACAAGTCAATAAAAATCTATCAACTACACAAAAGTCTATTATAAAAAAAAAATTAATAAAAATCATTCAATCTTGATTGAATACACCCCTAAATTAAATAATCTTGGTCGAGATCATCAACTCTACAGACTCTACTCTCATGGCCTTGATTAAAAGGGATGGGCGCTGCATGAGTATTTATTTTAATAGGTTCTGGTGTTCATTTTTAGTAGGTATAAAATATTTTATTCATGTTAATTTTTAATAAGTATAAAATATTTTATTGGGGTTTAATTTACCTATTTATATTTTATGAAATTACTTGCTTGTATTTTGTGATTGAGCTAATGATCCTGGACCGATTGAAATGCAGGATATCTTTAGTCTGGCTTTGAATTAAAAGGGGACGATAGAACCAGTACAACCTTGGAGTGGGCTATGGTGCAATATTAACCATCGATGACTAGGATTAGAAATTATAATTTCCCCCCAATCCAATCAGGAATATGATATCTAATCCAAATGGAGGGTATGGAGGAATTTTTTAAATCCGATTAAATAATAAAATATTTGGGTATGAGTATTTTTGGGTTTGGATATGAAGACAGATGTGGTAAAATTCTAATCAAACCCTACCCGATACCCTATATATATATATATATATATATATGAAAAAATTTTAATAAAAAACTTAGTTTACATCTATATAAGACGTATCTCATATTCTTTTCCATGAGAAATCCTCACCCGATCGAATGAGCGTGAGGAATACAAGAATTTAAGAATTCAATAAATATTTATAAAATCATTGAAATAATTTATTTTTAAAAAAAATTGCATGTAGTAATAGGATCTGAGGATGAATATAAAAATAATAGAAATATAAAATGTTTGGTTAATAGGTTTGGTAATACAATTTTATAATCATTCCTAAATAATCAGAAATGGACAAAACATAAGGAAAGTGACAGGTTTAGAATTTATTCCCATCTTTTAAGCGTCTTTTCTTTTTTTACGTTACTCTCCTCCATGCAAACAGGGCATGCTTCCGCTGCATCGCTGTCACACACGTCACAAAGGCGAGGCGACGACAGGGGAGGATGACGACCGGCACTGGTTGATGCCAACAAGCGCAAAACACCCACTCTAGCTCGGGTTGACTCTCATTGATAAATGTCGACCCGGCTGAATTGACGCTCTTTGGCGGGAGGATTGGGGTTGAGGCGCGCTAGAGTTGGGAGTGGAGGAGGCTACTTCAGAATGTCGGCCTTGGCCTTCGCTTACCACGCCATCGATTCGGTCCGGAGATGCGTGAGGTAGTGCTCCAGCTCAACGCCTCGCCTCACCTTGCCACCCCCTCCACGTTTGCCTCCTTCTCACGTAGTCGTTGCGCCGCTGTCTTCCTCACGGCAACTAATAAAAAATGGATGCGCCTCCGCCTCCTCTCCTCCAACGTTTGTCGGAGGTACTCTTCTTGGAAAAAAAAATCAAATCTTTTTAGGTCTGATCGAAAATCAACGATATCATCAGAGAGGAAGGTGTAGAACGAGAATGAAGAATGCGACGTGGGCGTGAAGAAAGAGCTCAATTTCGTCCATCTGCTGGTTAACACCAATAGCGAGATCATCAGAGAGAAACGTGTTGAACGATTGTTGGTTCTGTTGTGGGCAGCCTTGCTCCTCAAGGGAGAGACCAATGCCTGTAGAGACAAGGGGAGGCATGTAGCTCTGAAGTTGCGTGAGGTATACCAGTGGCTGATTTGTCGCCGGGTGGCTCTACAACATTGACGTCGCCATCATCATCAGAGCCTACATAGAATCTCTCTCTCTCTTCGTCAGATTCCACACAACATTGTTAATTCCACCAAACAGCAATATTGTAATGACTAAACTTATTCTCATTCAAGTCTACTATTAAATTCATTCTCATTTCTATATTTCTGCACTTCAAACCAAATGCCTAAATACCTAATGGGTATGGAGATGAGACCAAATGCCTAAATACCAAATGGGTATGAAGATAAATACGGGGATAGATTTAATAAATGGAAATGAGTACGATATAAAATTTAACCTAAATCCTATTTATTATCATCCCTAAATAGGATTGAATAAAATTAAATTAATTAAATAGATATAAAATTAATTAAGAGACAATGATAATTTTTCGAATCCTTCTTTTATCAATGAAAATTTATAGTCGAGATCCAACTGAATAAATTAAAATAATTAAGTTTTTTAATAAAAAAGCCAAAATTTCAAATTAACTATATTAAATTTCTAAATTAAATAAATTCTGTCCAGATCATCACCTCCAGTCTCACTCTCATCGTCTTGAATCTCTCATTCAAAGGGCTTCACGGATTGGCACGTGGAACAAGTACAACCGTGAAGCAGGATTGGTGCAATGGTAACCATCGGTGACAAGGATTTAATAGAATCAAATAAATTAAATAGATATAAAATTAATTAAGAGTGAATGATAATTTATTAAATCCTTCTTTTATTAATGAAATTTTAAAAATTTATAATCGAGATCCAACTGAATAAATTAAAATAATTAAGCTTTTAATTAAAAAACTAAAATTTTAAATTAACTCAATTAAATAAATTCTGTCGAGATCATCACCTCTCACGGCCTTGAATTAAAAGGGCGCTAATGACCACGTAGATCAAGTGCGACCATGGAGCTATGGCCATTCATCCTCCTCTCCCTCGCCCTATCTGCTCTCCTCGCAGCGCTCCTCCACGGCGAGAACCGGCGGCGGAAGAGCCTCCCTCCGGGACCTCCTTCGTTTCCCGTCATCGGAAACCTCCTCTGGCTCCGCCGCTCCCTCCGCGACATAGAGGCCGTGCTCCGCGACGTCCACACCCGGTACGGCCCCATCGTAGCGCTCCGCATCGGCTCCCGCACCGCCGTCTTCATCTCCGACAGCGTCATCGCCCACAAGGCCCTCGTCGGGCTCGGCGCTTCCTTCGCCGACCGCCCCTCGCCGCCTTTCCCCGCCTTCCGCATCTCCAACGCCGGCCACCTCAACATCTCCTCCGCGCCATACGGGCCGCTCTGGCGCGTTCTCCGCCGCAACATCACCGCCGAGATTCTCCACCCCGCGCGCGTTAAGCTCTACGCCGGCGGTCGCGCCTGGGTCCTCCGCCTCCTGATCGACCACCTCCGCGCCGCTTCCGGCGGCGGAAGCCCCGTCGTCGCCTCGGAGAGCTTCCAGTTCGCCGTGTTCTGTTTACTTGTCTTCATGTGCTTCGGCGAGAAGCTTGAGGAGAAAGCCATCCGAGAGATCGAGCGGGCGCAGAGGACCCTCCTCCTCTACGGCGCTAAGCTCAGCGTTCTCAACTTCGCCCCAGCCATCTCCCGACTCGTGTTCCGCAATCGAGTGAAAACCGCCATGGCGATGCGGGAGATCCAGAGACAGCTGTACCTTCCCCTCATCGAATCCCGAAGACGATACGAACGCCGCCGGCAAATCGGCACGGACGAGGAGGCGGAAGAGGAGGAGCGATTCGTCTACTCCTACCTCGACTCCCTCCTCAACGTCGACCTCCCCGACAACGAATTAGGCGGCCGCCGGAAACTCTGCGATGACGAGATCGTCACCCTCTGCTCGGAGTTCCTCAACGGCGGCACCGATACCACGGCCACCGCTCTGGAGTGGATCATGGCGAATCTCGTGAAGCGCCGAGAGGTACAAGAAAAGCTACGGGAGGAGATCGATCGCGTTGTTCCGGAAGGGGAGGAGGTGAAGGAGGAGGATTTGCAGAGGATGGAGTACCTGAAGGCGGTGGTCATGGATGCGCTCCGGCGCCACCCGCCGGGGCACTTCGTGCTGCCGCACGCGGTGACGGAGGATGTGGATCTCTGTGGGTACCTGATTCCTAAGGGGGCGTCGATCAATTTCCTGGTGGCCGAGATGAACTGGGACAGGCGGACGTGGCCGGATCCGATGGCATTCCGGCCGGAGAGGTTCCTGGGCGGCGGCGAGGGGGTGGCTGTGGACATCACCGGGAGCAAAGAGATTAAGATGATGCCGTTCGGGGCCGGGAGGCGGGTCTGCCCGGGAATGGGGCTGGCGATGCTCCACCTGGAGTACTTCGTGGCAAATCTGGTGAGGGCGTTTGAGTGGGAGGCGGCGGAGGGGGAGGTGGTCGACCTGTCTGAGAAGGTCGAGTTCACCGTCGTGATGAAGAATCGACTGCGAGCTCGAATCATCCCCATGGAGAACACCGTTACTTAGGAATGGGATTTCATTCCCTAAATATTAAAATACTATTTCTCTCTTTTTCTTCTAATCATAACAAATTTCTCTCCCTCCATCTAATAATAAAGAATATGGACGAAAGAAAAAAAATAATAAAAAAATAAATATATAATAAATTATAGGAAAATTAATATATTATGTAATAAAAAATAGATATCTAAATTTAATAGAATAGTTCAGTTAAATTTTAAATTTTAGATGAGAATTATGATGTGCGATGGGAAATTATATCTTACCATTTAAAAGTGACTTCCCATACATTTCACACATATTGAAAGTCGATCACATAATCTATCACAATATTATATGTAAATACCAACTGTCCTAATAACGCTGGCCGCTGGGTATATCCTCAGCTGGTATTACATGTGCACAGTAAGGGCGGCATCGGCGGTCACCCTTTTTTTACCGGCAATATAATCCTTAGTATTATAGAATTATACTAGTGGAGACATAGGATACATCCTTTATTCCACGTAAAAATCGTCTCTCTATATTTGAATATCCGCGCATGTGACAGATTGGTTACAACATTCTACTTTCATTATTTTAGTTTATTTTATTTTTTATTTTTGAAAATGTCCGATGAAGGAAAGTTGAACATGTGGGGGGAGACGCAAGGGATTTGCTGCCTTGTAGTCACGTTGCAAGAGGTCCTTCGAGACTACTTCTGCCGTTCTGCATCATCCAAGACAATTTTAATTACAAATAAGTCAAAGCTAAGAAAAAGGTGACCACTTGCATTTGATAGAAAATCTGAACAAACGAAGAGATCAAATCAATCCTTGAAGATATTTCAACGCACGTAGTTGTCTGTTCTGTGAGAAGCTATTGTAATGGCCAAATCCAGCAAAGTGTACCATGATTTTAGCTAAGCTAATTATAGTCTCACCATGAGGGCAGATTGTTAGTTCCACTGATTGATATAATTGGTATTTATATGGTTGGCTGCTCCAATACATCTAACGGTCAATTTTTAACGGATACAAACTATCTCGTTGGTATTGGTGCAATTTATATTAACGATCTAACTCAGGTTATGATAAATGATAAATGAGTTAAGTATTTTTGTGATCTAATGCATTTACCGAGTGTGCAGAGATTGACAGATTTAGGGAACCTGACATCAGGATGAAACCCAACTATGCCTGAAGACCCGATCTTTTGTGATCTAATGCATTTACCGAGTGTGCAGAGATTGGCAGATTTAGGGAACCTGACATCAGGATGAAACCCAACTAGGTCTGAAGACCCGATAGTTGATCTAAAGCCCAAATAGGTTAAAGCGCCGATTTGATATATGGAGGGAAGTTTGGCTAAGTTTGCAGGGCCTGACAGCTGACCGAAATCTAGTTGGATCTGCGGACCTAACAACTAGCGAGAAGACCAATCGATAGACTGCAAGTTGGTAAATAAAGGTAAGCCACTGGAGAATAGTGACTCAATGAAGGCGCATACCGATTGAAGGAACAGTGGGCGTAGATCCAGTTTAAGTCCATTTTTATCCCTAAACTGAGACCTTGACTGATTACTGGTCCTGGAAGGACAGGAACTAATTATTACTGTTTATTATTATTTGTGCTAATTTTATTTTATAGGTTAGATGTTTTAGTGTTGAATTAACACATTATGTAGGGCAAATGGAACGCAAAGTGGCTTGGGTGAACAATACTCGAGACGCCTTCGGGGGCTTTGAAGGCATCTTGAGTATTGTTCATGGAAGGCGCATTCCATCGGATAAAATTAGACTTCGTTGACGGTAAGAAGCGAGCTATTCAGGATCAGATTTTACACATTAAAGGCACCTTCAATGTTATGGAAGACGCCTTCCGCACTCCATAAAAGAGCATCTTGACCAGCCCTTTAACACAACTCAATTTACAAGCTTCTACGCATCCGGTTAGCGTTCCGATTGCTCCGACTTCTTGCTGCTACCTCAAAGAAGTCTTTCTGCCATCGAGCTACTTTTCCGAGTCATCAGATCATCTCCGGCAGACTGATAACAACACACGAGCATGCTCTAAATTGTTGGTAACTCTTTATAGTGTTGCAATTTTCATACTACTGCTTCAAAAGGAAAGTGTAGGTTGTTACACTGTCTCTATTCTTGTATTCGATTACATTTTTTGGCGGTTCAGAAGAGACATTTAGTGAATTATTCATCGATAGATCCGTAGGACCTAGGTCCTGGAGTAGAAGTCACCGAATGCTCTGAACCAAGTAAAATCGATTGAATTTTCCTTGTGTTCTTTTCAGTTTAATTTTTCCACTGTAATTTTATTTTAAATTTATAAAATTACTCTATTTTTTAAAAAACACGTGATTCATCCCTCTCTATTATGTGCTCACGATCCAATAGTTGGGTACCTGATATCTCCCATACAAAGGTAGTTGGGTACCTGATATCTCCCATACAAAGGACAATTGCATTATGACAAATGTCTCCATGGTGATTTATGTTGGATCGAGACGCACGTGAGAAGGGGGGTGAAACACGTGGTTTTAAAAAATCATGCTTTTCGATTTTGAAAATAAAGTAAAATGCAGCGGGATACTAAGTTAGAAAGCGAGAAAGAAAACTAAGCAGACAGAATAACTCCTACTCCAAGACCCAGGTCCCGCGGATTATCGATGAGTAATCCACTAAAATACCTCTCGCAGAGCCTCCGGAAGAGGGGATTCAGTACAAAGATGGTAGGAGAAGTGTAACACATTACACTTCCCTTTTTCAGTAATTAAATGCAAAGAAATAACTTTGTTACTGACACGTAGAGATTGAAATGACTTTGTTGAGGGTCTTGAAGTCAATTTGGAACTTCTTCTTCATTTCCGGATTCTAATTTTCTGGGTCCATTAAAATTCTGGTGTTGTGGTCAACTGGCGCCTTGTATCCTTTAGTGACGCTGAACCACTGATCGAAATTGATAATCAGATATACTTCTATCCGCTTCTTCCAGTAGGGGAAGTCATCCCCATTGAAGAGCGGTAGACAAATGGTGTTGTATCCTATGTTTTGTGCCATGTAGAACTGAGATAGAAAAACTAACAGAAGGTACCAAGACTTGGTCTTGGATTAGCAGAATTTGAAAAAAAAAAAAAATATCGAAGAACTTGAGTGATATTGCTACAATTTTGAGTTAAAAACTGATCGAGAAATCATTATTCGAAAAGGTAATTTCTATCAATTCAAATAGGATACGAGAAAACACAAAGCAATTCCAAAAAAAAAAAATGGTTCCCTCGGCTTGATTGGTGGTTGCACCAATTCAGAGCAGAACATGCTCTGATACCACTTATTGGATCGAGATGCACGTGGGGGTGGGGAATCAAGTGGTTTTAAAAAATCGTTCTTTTTAATTTTGAAAACAAAGTAAAAACACAGCGGGATACTAACTTAGAAATCAAGAAAGAAAACCAAGCAGATAGAATACGAACACAAGCGGTTTTACTTGGTTCGAAACCTTCAACGACTCCTACTCCAAGACTCATGTCCCGCGGACCTATCGATGAGTAATCCACTAAAATACCTCTCCCGGATCCTCCAGAAGAGGGGATCGAGTACAAAGAAGGGAGGAGAAGTGTAACACACTACACTTCCCTTTTTCAGTAATTAAATACAAAGAAAAAACTATATTACCGACACGTAGAGATTGAAGTGAGAGCGCTTGTGTATCGGTGTCATTTGCCGGCCACGATTGGAAGTTCTTGGAGCAGTTGTAGGGCGCAACAGGTTTATAGTAGAGTTGCAGCAGGAAGTCAGCGCAGTCGGAACCTCAAAAGGACGTGTAGTAGCTTATATAGAAGTTGTATTTGGAAGCTTGGTCAAGACTGTCTTTTAAAGGACATAGAGGGTGCCTTCCATAAGCATTGATGGTGCCTTCAATGCGGCAAATCTGATCCTGACTTAGCATGGCCTTATCTACAACGATGCCCAAAGTTTATCCCTTGGAAGGCACCTTTCAATGCTTGAAGGTGCCTTCAGGTACCGTTCATCTGAAGGCTTTTTGCTCTTTTGCCCTGCAAGTTGTGTTAGTCCAAAAAAAAAATATCTAACCTGTAAAATAAAGTTAGCACAGTGATAATAAGAGGTAGTAATTAGTTCTTGTCCTCCTAGAATCAGGAACTAGTCAAGATCTTAGATTAGGGATCCAAATGACCCTAACTTGGACCGACGCCTACTGTCCCTTAACCGGGACGCGCCCTCACTTAGTCACTCTCCTCCAGTGACTTACCTTTACTTACCAATTTACTGTTGGTTGACTAGCCTCTTGAACCACTAGGTCTTTATGTAGTTGTTGATCCGTAGACCCTTTGCCAATTGTTAGGTCCAATGAACCCAACTGGACTTCTACCAGATATTTAGTCAGTCCGTTGACCTATCTGGACTTCGCACCAATTATCTGGTCCTATAGACCTAGCTGGATTTCAGCCTAATGTCAGGTCCTCTAGACTTGTAAACTTGTGCACACTTGGTAATGTAATTAGATCACAACACACCTAATTTAACTCCCTTTTCATTTATCAAAACCTGAGTTAAATCATTAGTACAATCTACACCAACAGTGGTGGCCTCCTACAGCCATCTGATCATGGTATCAAACGAGAGAGGATTAATTTGTATCTTTGAATTTGAACCGATAAAGGTCACATCAAATCTCAATTGAGCCTGTTATTTCATATACTTTTTTTAGAGGAGTACACCACATGGCAGAAAGATACGAATCACATTTATTAGGGATGGGAGGTGGTAAGCACGCTTATGATAAAAGGCGTGCTTATCATACTGAGCATTTGATAAGTGACATGCCCAGCTTTCAAGGTGCCAATGTGATGTTAGCTTGGGCCTAGCGACAGAACTAGGATCGAGAGTTCGGTCAGAGAACAAGAGATATAAGAAACATAAGTGTCTAGTCAGTCAGACTTACAACTTTTTCAACTAGACTTAAAGAGGAGACTTATGTTACAATGAATAACGTGGGTCCCTCAAAGTTGGGTCAAAGTCAAGAAAGCTTCCTGAGGTGGTGGTTAAGGTCAAGGAGGAGTCAACACTCGGGGCTAACATAGTTACATGTCTCGGTCGAGTGGTCTAGTCGATCAGACTACTAGTCTGATCGGATCTTGAGTCTCTTTGGATCCATGAAACCTTGAGATGTATTAGTTCTATTCAGAGCTGAGTCATGTATCTCAATCGAGTAGTATGGCTAATCGGATTGTTGGTTTGATCGAACATGCTAGGCACACAGCCCGACCAGACTAGACTCTTTGGCCTAGCGGAGAGGCCGAGCGAAAGCCGAGCCCTTGAGAGGCTCATCATTCTTTAGCTGACCCAACCTCGTCCACGAGCAAATTATGATCGGGCGACAAAGGGGAACTGGTCGACCTACTAGCAAAGCATATTGAGGGTCCATCAATCCAACAACCTAATATTTCTTTTTGACATTTTGTATAACAATTGTCAGATAATCAAGAGAATATTTCCTATGCAATCTTTATGATGGAAGCTTCTACCCTACAAAGCATATAAGTAGTGGGTCCATTTTGAAAAGGTGTCATAATGTCATAATAGTCAACCCTTTTTTAGAAATACATTGATATTCATGCATGGAGGAAAATTGCCACTATATAAGGGCTTTCCTCCTAAAGGTGCAAGTACACAACATTACACACTTAGAGCCCTCTCTTCCTTTCTACTATTTATTACATTATTTTTCCTCTCGACCACCTATTTGACTTGAGCGTCAGAGTATCTACGCCGGGAACCCCTCCTTGGCCCTGTGGCCGATATTTTCTTCTCCATACTTTCCTTTTTTGATATACAGGATCACTCAATGCCCTCTTCTTTCAGCTCAAAGTCTTCTCACAATCAACACTAAGGCCACCTACCCAGCACATGATCTTCCTTGATTTCAGATAAGATTAGTTAGCATTAACAATTTTTAAGTCTTCATCGCTACTCTATTAGTATATCAAACTCCTCACTACTAAACATCTCTCCATCATTTATTTTCTCATAAGTGACATTTACATCTATAAGAAATTGGGATGTGGATTGAATTTGTTAATTAGCTGAATGTATCTCCACTTTTTTATTTTGAAATGCATCATGGTTTTGGGCTATGATGAAGTTCGACATTTCTATGGTCGAGTAAGGCTTCATTCAACAAATTGCTAACTATTCACTAAATCTTCTTTTCTTTATCAAGTATTCAATCTAAAAAACTTGACCACCTTGTATCCCGAAAATAAAAGGTTCAAACTTGTTTAATCTTTTATTTGCATTAACTTCAACTAAATTGCAGTTTGAATATATTCTAGTACTTATTCTTAGAGTCGGATCATACTATGAACATTTGAATAACACACTTTTTTAGGTAAAGTAGGATATTCAACCTCAATGATTTCGTCAAGTCTACCATAGTAATCAAATTTAGTATTAGTGTTGTTTATAGATAATTTTGCGCAAACACCTGAATTATAAGTCGTATGTGTGAATCACATTGTGCCACGTGAAATTTGAAACTATTAACATAGCAACCAGAGTAGATTCTTATATATGGAGATGTCCTAATGCAAAATCCATTATCCTTTTATTTTGCACATTTGATCTATGACCCTTCACCTGGAAAAATAGTTATGATATGAATTATTGATTATATAATGCACTAACATCAATTAACAAATGTCATCGCAACATCGTTCTGAGAAATAAAATTCTGCCTTGATGTTCAAAAGCCTTGCAATAATCGATAGTCGGAAATGGCCAAAAGATATGTTTTTCCATACTTCTCTTTCATTAGTCTTTAATAGATCACATAGTTTCTGATCTTTAGGTGTTAGTATTTCATTTATATTCGAATGATTAAGCATATTCATTGTGTCATAAACTATTGATTGCATTGCATTGTCATTAGATGAAGATTCCTCTCGAGCAATTGGGTCAAATGACGAAGTAACAAAATATCTAATTGGCTTAAACAAATAAGGCTCTCCATGATAGTACAAGTTATACTAATTTGGTACAAAATCATTTTTAACCTCAATGTACTTTCACAGTATTTTCATCACTGAAAGATGTATTTTTATATTTGCAATGATTATATGGACAACATAACTTGTCACCATCCATATAGTATGGATAATGCTTAGCAAACTACATCAAAATATTCATTAGTAATATATCCATGGATATATATTTTCTAACCTATTGTACATCTAAGTTTTATTTATATACATTGTAACCTAGTGAGAAATAAACTTACAATATTATTAAATATGTAAAACTAGCATTAATACAGTTTAAATTTAAACTTAATTTAATGATTAAAACCTAATACTGTCAATAAATAACCATTGATCATATACCTAAAGTCGATGCACCAAAAAGACTGTCTCTAAAGAAAATGTTAAAGCCTACACAAATAATGCTAAATAGAGAAACCTCCACAAACAACATTATGAAGTTAACAATCAAATAGAAGGGTGCACAAACAATAATCAAATACCAGAGTTGCATGCTCGCTCGATCCCTGACCAAGGCTGCACGACTGCCCATCCAATAACAAGGTCGTGACCAAATTGGCAACCTCGCTTTAAGCCTAGAGCTGAGCTCGCGACCAGGGCTGAGGTCGTGACCTAGCTCGTGGCTAGCCAAGTTTGCAGTCAGGGTTGAGGCAGCGACTGAGCTCGCAGGTGGCCAAGCTAGTGATTGGCTGAGCTCGTGGCAGAACTCACAGTCGTCCGAGCTTACCTTGGTTGGCGCTGCACTCGACCTTGCGACCTCGGCGCGAGGTCACGACCAAGGCACGATCAAATTGGTGTTGACAAGATGAGAGGACAGACACGGGGAGAGGAGCGTACCGATAGGATGCTTATTAGAGATCGAAGAGGAGAGGAGCATGCCAGAGATCATAGAGGAAGAATAGCTAGGGAAAAAATTAGGAATGAAAATCCTAATTTTGATCTCTAAAATTTCAATGGAATTAAGTTTTCATTGCTAAAATAGCGATGAAATTAAGTTTCTTTTACTAATTAAATAGATTAAATATGAATAGGGGAAGAATTAGCTATATAATTTAAATTCGATCGTGAACTTAACAACCAATATAATGTTTGATTATTAATTAATGATGAAATTTAATTTTCATCACCAATTCCGTCACTATATGGGAGCATTAATTCTTCTAATGAAATTAGAAATAAATTAATTAAATTTCAATTTTTATTTTTTATTATTAATACTTTTCTTAATTATTAAGGACGGATTAAAGTTCTATCACTCGCATCACTATCTTACAGCACATAAATTCAATAATTCAAGAATAAATGAAAATCAGAAAAAAAAAGGAATAAAAAAAAACAGATCGAACTGGAGGTAGAAGAAGGTTGAGATGGAAGAATGGTGGAAAGATGTGGAGCGATTCAGAGCAAGGAGGCGAGGGCGAGGCAGTTGCTGGCCATCTTGGTGAGCAGATCGTCGGTGGCGGCCTGCGGCGACTTCGCACTCATCTCCGAGAAGCTGTCTTCGCACGTGGAGAAGTCGGTGACCAGTGCACTGAGCATGCTGTTCATCGTCCCCTTGTCGTTCGCCTTCACCGCCGCCTCCGCGTCGTCCAGGTTGTCCACCGCGTCGTCGTAGCTGTCGCTGCACACCTGCAGGTTGCTCGCCGTCCTCGGGTCCGTCCCGGGCTTCACCACCGCCGCCGACACCTCCGCCCTCGCCGCATCCACCTTCGCGCGGCACGCCTGCATCTGCAGGCTCAGAACTCCCAGGGCGTCATGCGCCGTGCCGCCACCTACGCTGCCGCCGAGCTGGCGGGCCCACGACACGCACACGTCCGGGTAGTCAGTCTTGCCGCAGAGCGCGGCGATCGCGTCGTTGGCGACGGGGAAGCTGGGGCCTGGTTGGGCGGAGGGCAGCGGATTCCGGAGAGTCAGCGAGGGGGGAATGATCTTGGCGTTGGACGACGGAGAGCTGGGGGTGGGAAGGGGGAGGGAATCGGAGGCGTTACGGGCGACGCAGAGGGCGGTGGCAGCAGGCGAGGTGGAGAGGAGGCAGAGGAATGCGAGAAGGCGGAGAGGGAGCACCGGCGTCATTGTGATTGCAGATGGAGTAGCGAGAAAGGCCGTCTGAATGGAACGGAAATGGCGTCCGCCGGTGCTTTTAACGGCGATGCCTCTGCGTCGTGTTGTTTTAATTTAGAAGTTCTCTGATGACCAACAAAATTTTAGAACTTTCTAAATTTAGTAGTCGTTAATGAATGGACAAGAAAGTTTAGTTAACGGTTAATTTTAGTCAACTTTTAATTTTCTTTCACACCATTTACTTTTTAAATTTTATATAAAATATTGTAAAAAATATTTTGTAAAATAATTTAGCAAAGAGAGTTGGCTGGCTTGATTAGTTAGGTGAATGAGATAGATAGCTTGGGTATTTCTAGGTCGTGAGTTGGTCGTTCTAAGTAGGCTAGTTGTGGTTGAATTTAGGGAGTTGAGCCCAATGTGTTAGGTAAGCCGGGTAGGCGAGCCAGTTGATCAATCCGACAAGTTAGATAGTCTATTCGAGCAATTTAAGTTGCTCAATCCAAGTTGAAATTGATCAAGCGAGTTGAGGGGTTCAATAGGAATAATAATAGGTTCCATACATTATGCAAGAGTTGTTTTATATATATATATATAGAGAGAGAGAGATATGCTATGCTGCGGACAAAATACTGCGGACCGCTGCGGACTGCCTACGTGGCATGGTCCTGATCGGTCCAGGGACCG
>JBBMJZ010000089.1:7559397-7577488 GCA_037833815.1 Zingiber zerumbet | reverse complement strand
CATGAGCTTAACGAACGTGTTCACGAGCTAACGAGCCGAGCATTGCGAAGCTTGAGCTTGGTTTGTTTATCTTAACGGGCCTCATTAAACGAGCTCAAACGAGCTTTTATCGAATCGAGCTTCGAATATCTCACGAGCGGCTTGATTTATTTACACCCCTAATCATTTGGGCAAGATCCTAGAATGGGCACTACTCCAACTATTAACATAGTATTAGAGCAAGAAATCTGGAATTCAAATCTTACCTATGTCAACCAATATTATCTTATCATTTCATGTACTGTGTTTGTGTCAATCAAGAGAAGTCTACTAACCTACAGATGGCGAGAGGGGTACTAAGGACAAGTATATAAATTGGTTGTTTTCTTAATAACTTGACTCAATAAACATTTGACAATATCTCAAAGTCATGCTGGGCATGAGGAGACCCTGTTAAAGCTAGAGTGCCCGTTAGAACTACATGGAGAAGTATCTTGATTCTTTAATAGAATGGTGTATTTTTCTTTCATAATGAATGTGTAGTCATTGTCACATAATCAGTTTATATTTTAGGACAAAAAGAATTAGGAAATGGTGTAACTGAAAGATTTACTTTGAGTCTGTCACTTAATGCTATTCTAATTGTGCTGCCAGTATTCATATCAGCAGGTGATAATGATATTAACATCTCCATACTAAGCGTCAATTTGAATAAATTAAATCCAAAAGCAATAAAGGAAAATGAAATTTTAACATTTATCAGCAGAGAAAAGTTTATTTCATAGAAATACTTACAACAGTGAAATTCTCATTGTATACTTCCAGACGTCCAGTGTAATACATGTAAGTGACCTATCCAATGTACAGGTGAAGTTGAGAAATAGTTGAACCATGCATGCGCATAAACATATATAAATTTTCAATATTAACCTTATCTTTAACTGGAAATTCATCTAAGTCGAATAATCGAGCTGTTTCAATACTTCTGATGACACTACGACAGAGATGCACAGTGCCAAGCTGGAATTATAACAATTTATCATGTTTATAATACAACAGTGGTTAAAATCAAATATAAAATTAATATATGACCCAAACAAATATCCAACTACTTCAGAAAGGTATTGACCTTGAAATAGACTTTGAAAAGTTGGCAGGCAACATATAAGGCACCAACACGTTTGGGACCTTTACCCTGCAATGATTTCCCAAAAGTTCAAACAGTTTTATAAACTGCAGTACATGTGGAAGCATATGCAGGGGAAACGAAAATATGCACTCTCATATTACAACTGTACTTTTGCACATCAAATACATATTACAACGTGAATTGAATAGATTAAAAAACTACACGATGATAGGCAAGCAAACCGGACTAATAGAAGATGCACTGTATCTAGAAACAAAAACTCTGACAAAAAAAGGGGCAGCACCAAATAAATATATGCAGAAAGCAAAAAACTTACCTCTATCTACTGAACTCCAATGAATATAGTGAGGATATAAGAAAGCCATTCTTATGAAATGCTAATGCTCAAGAAATAATAAATGAACAATTGGTTAATATGCAATAGATTTCCATAGTTCTTCTCAAACATCTTTTTTTGGACAATTGGAGAATTTTGGGCACATGGAAAGGGAATAGGCTAGGCCTCCATGCCTACGTAGCAGAGAAATTAATAGCATAAATTTTAATGCCTATCAGTTTCAGATTAGTGGATAAAAATATTTCTGGAAAACCCTAAACCAAAAGATTTTCTCTATTTTGAATTAACTCTGGAAAGTGGCTTGTGTATAGAAGCTGAAACATGCTGATTGGTTGGCAACATAGTGGAGGCAAGAGTTTAACCTGCATTTCATGGCCATATCTATCCACTGTTGAAGTATGTGTGCTGCTATAACTCCAACAGCTGGTTATACTCCGACGGCTGGTTATAGAAACTGAAATAAATATGTGCTATTTGGAATTTACCAAAACTGTCAACGTCACTAGAGTGGACAACAACAAAATTGTAGATGAAATAACTGCAAAAGTGGGTCTATAAATCCTTTTGAACTGTCAAAGCTCAGAAATTTCCACCAACAATTCTGCTCCTTGTTCAAATATGGACAATAACTTGCCTCAGCATATTAAAAAACAACACTTTCCTAAAAGTTCAGGACATGTGCAGATGGGATCCCAGGGCCAACAGTCCATGTCTTTGATTACATATTCAACTTATAGAACTTATTGACACCTATGTTAGATTCGAGCCCAATGGATGCACAACGCAGATGTGAAGACAAACTTAGGTTCGAGATCCCCTAGAGCCACCCGCTCAACCCAAAACAATGTTTACCATAAAAAAGTTGTGTTTACAGGAGGTTATATAGTATTCAGTCTGCATGGGTTTTCCTTGCCCTAAGCCTATTTGATTTTTATACCAAACTTGTTCTCTAGTATGTCTTAACTCCCTGTGTCATAAAAGAGGTGAACCATATCATGTACTCTGATGATGGTCTCAACATTTAAAAAAAAAACACACACACACACACACACACCTGAACAGTATTAAATACCAAATTTAAGATAACAAAATTGACAAAATCATACCGCCAAAGCCCCGAAGATTTTCATCAAGAATGACCCAGCTCCTTGCAACTTCTCCGTATTTTTCCCACTTGAAGAGAGCTCTCTATCAGCCTTTAAAATGTAAACAACATTGATAAGTAAAGTCCACATTTGAATTAATTCCAGAAGAACATAAAAAAAAATATATATATCAAATCCCTCTTCTAGTAGTACAATGGCATACCTTCTCTGCAAGCAACCGAATTTCAAGAGCCAAAATATACACAGCTTCCATAGCCCACGCAGTCTCCCAATTTCGAAACTCCTGTAAGAAAGCACTGAGAAACCACAACATTCAGCTCTCAACGAACACCAATAGGGCTAGATTTTCACATTACCAACAAAATCCAGAGAAGAAAGAACAAATAGAGTAGTACTTTGCAGCCTTCTCAAAGGCAACATAGGCGTCGGCATATCGGCCGAGTCGGTAACTTTGGAGGCACCGGAGAAGGGGGGAAAGAATTTCTGCAAACTGGGCGTACCTCTCCGCCTGGTTCACCAACTGATTTGAATCCTGAGAAAGAATCGCAGCATAGTTGGTAAAAAAGGATAAAATAGTTAAGAGAAAAAAAGAAGAGACCAGTCGGAGTTTCATAAGAACCTGGAAGACATTGAGGGCGTCTGCAGGAGCCTGGAGGGACGCGAAGTTCGAGGAGATGGCGAGGAGGGCGGAGAGGGTAGCGGCATCCTGGGACGAAACGGCATCACAGAACCTAGAAAGGTAGTCCGTGATGCGGCGGTGTGCCTCGCCCATGCTTAGATATGCCATGGCCGGAAAAGGTTCTTGCGCGCTCTGCCCAAGGCTTCTCTCCCGGATCGATGACGAGGGCAGGGAGAGAGCGATGCGAGACTGGAAGGCGGCGGAAGAAGAAAGTGAAGACGGAGATCAAAAAGGCGACGAGGAAGAGGAGGAGGCGGAGTAGCCAGGTAAACCCTCGGTGCGGAGATATCGAACGGCGGAGGCAGGGGAGAGACGATCAAAAACAGGCCGGGCTTTGCACAGAGAGGAATTCTGGGCCCATAGGCCGTGACCGGCCCTAGCATACTTGTTCACCCATAATTTTTAAAAAATAAAATTAATTATGATAATTTTAATTTTATAATCTATAATTATTTAATATTTTTATTTTAAAAAAAAAACATCAGGCTCTGGTTCATTCAATCAACCAGCACAAATCAACCTAATCTGAAGAAAAAAAAATACTTGAAGGGGCCAAAAAAGACCATATTTCTTAAAGAGATGTTTTTAATTACATAGAAATCATTCCTAGAACTTCAAACATAAATGACAGGAGTGAACTCACAGTTACTCTATTTCAACTGAATGAGACAATTAGTATAGAATATTCTCACACAATGAACAAGAAATTTCATTTCATAAAAATTCTGATGGACAAGATAAGGCAAACAACTAGCTGTTTGTTGTGTCAAAGAGCAATTATGGAATAGGAACACATTTCTGTATAAAAAGGATCTTCATAACATGGTACATAACATATATTGAAAATTCAATATGATCCTTCAGGACTAACTACTCACAAATGTGGAGAGATCCTAATGGAAATGGACTAAGTAGAATCACTGGCTGGCATGAATCAACCAATACCGATTGTTCATATGTAACAGATGTATAGGTTTGTTGAATCACGCATGAAGAAAAATGCATAGGATCCGGACCAGACCCATCCAGTTTATTTCATGACAAGGAAGACCCAGCATCATATTTCTCTACAAGAGTTCCTTCTTGACAAGCTTATTGAATTGCTGTTGCACATTCCTCCCTTTGGTGGCTTCAGCATACCAAGAATCCCAAGCCTCCAAGTAATGTGAGAAAAGTTCACTCAAAGCTACATGAAGAAAAGCACATGATTAATCAGATGTTATTTGAACAGTTTAATGAGTATTGTTGTCTTACAAAGGCCGCTCCTTCCATTTGTTAATCAAAAAGGACTTTTCTTTTTTTGATATGGAACTGTTGCCAATAAGCTCAGAAAATTCTCAACGGTTTAGACTTGGGGATTGATATACATGGATTAATGGCAGACCAAACCAGTCGTGCAATGGATCCTTAATGAGTAGCAATTGATCCAACTGACAAGAAGATTAGCAAGTATCAAATGCTTAATTTGGTTTACGTGTGGTATGTCTAAGGAATAAGATGCATGATAAGAGTACTTAGTTTGCTGGCTAAATGAATCTACATTATGAAAATCAGTGGTTTATTTCAATGGGTATTTTTCTTCCTTTTTTCCCTTTGTTAATAAACAAAGATGTATTGATTGATGATAATGTAATTACAATAAATTTAAAGCATTGTAAGTTGGGAAGATAAACTCTAGAAATTGAAGATAATGAGATAGTAACACCAATATATATACAAAATGTAAATTCCGTAATAATTTAAAAAAAAAGATAATAACAAAGATGGAAGAACATCAAATTCCTAAAAGGGGTTTTAAATAACTTGGAATAATTATTCAATAAAAAGATATATTGTTAAAAATATTATTAATAAAATAAAAAGTAGGCAAAAGAATGAGTAGAATCATATGTTGATTGTCTCTTAGATTAAAACACAACCCACCATACTTCAATCAGTCAATGTAGCAAACTATTAGAAAATTATCTTCAAAAATGTTAATGTAGTGAAAATAAAAGTGTAAAGATGGATATGTAAAGTGAGTGCAAGAGAAGAAATAAAAGAAAATGTGGCATAAGAAAAATTATTTATAGCCTTAATATAGGATAAAATAAAATAAAAAATAGATTAGAGTAATATGAACTTATTCAAAAAGCAACCTATAGATTTTGTAAATAAAAGAGTTGAATCAATGATGATAAAAGTATTTAAGAGTGGATGGAAACCAAAGAAAATAAAAATATATTTAATAAAAATATTTGTTAGAAATATTACTAAAGAAAATTTTATATATTCAATGGAGAAATTACATTTATGTATTTATCTGACTTGAAAAAATAAATAATACAAACACAACTTGAAGATTATGATGTTTATCCTATAGCATTCAAGGTTTGTACTCCGCAATTATATTTCATTTTTCCTACAATTTGACGGATGTAGAATTATATGGATACTTATTTATAGATCTGAGTTCAATATATAAAATACTCAGAAAGATGTATCCTTACGTTGTAGATATGCTTATACTAAGGGATTACACTGTATATATTATTCTTGTGCTAACCGCATAATTGGCAAATATCATGCTGCAAAGGCTTACTCCACGCTGAGTAAAAGAGACCATCAAAGTGGTGTGCAGACTAGAGAACATTCCAGGCTAATGAACATAGAGACCTATTAGAGATGTGACAAGCTATAGTCCACGTGTGGCTTTTTACCAATCAGAGTTATGCAATCCTTGTTACAAGATGGTATAGCATCGTCATATGGAACGAGATAAAAGAGCTAGAAAAAATTGTTTAGTAACAGATAAGTTGATTCCATAGCAAGAAATTTTGATGCATCATCACTCTTGCCAGAATAACAGAGAAGTTGCAGGAACAATTCTTTATTTTCTTCAAAGATCAAAAGCATGACCAGAACGACATAAAAAGAATAAATTGCAGGAGGAAAAGAAAACTAAAACTAAAATTTTGCATCTTCTATTCACTTTTAAAATAATATATTGGCATACATGCTAGATAGCGAAAAGAATCGAACCTTGATTTTGATACATTGGTCGGAAGGAGGCAGCCAAGTTCTCCCATTGTTGAATTCCTTTCCCAGGCTTTACCTCAGAATTAGCAGTCTGTTTCATCACACCAACTGGATGGAAAGGGCCAAAGGAATACCCATTCTTGGATGCGGATTGCTGCTGTGGAATAAAACTGTGCTCTTGCAGATTCTCACTTCTCATCTTAACGTCCATTGGTTTCTTACCCTCTGCAGAATTCAGTTTATTCCTCTTCAAGCCCACGTTAGTGAGCTCTGTCCCAAATGTCCTTTTGTTCAACTTCTTTGGACTAGGTGAAATAGCAACAGTTACTGCATCACTTGGCTCCATCTTACCCTTTGCACCCAACCAGCGAAAAGCCGGCTTCCTTGCTTCAAGTTGTGTCTATGTCCCAAATCACAAAATTAAAAGAGGATGCATTAAGCACGACCATCTCTTTTTATCTTTGATTTTTAACTTGGTGTATGGTAACTCAAAAAAAAAAATACCTTCTCAATGAGAAATATAGAAGATAATACATTTGCAATGTCATAGAGCCGCCGGACCTTAGCTGCATCAGTGTATTTAAGACAGTAAGACCAAATGAACATTTTTGAGAAAAGAATAAGAGGGGAAAACAACTCTTAATTGAAGAACAAGAGCGGTGAGGATAGACAGATACTTCTCATGTATGATGCATCAGTTGTAGCACCGAGAAGCAGCCTTGCGGCAGCATCAAGTGAAATTGTATCACCCTTCACGAGACTCTAGATAGTTAGTAACAGTAAAAATAAGAAATTTGAAAGATGCTAAAATCTCATGTATAGGAGAATCAAGATGCATACATCTGAGGTCAGAAACAACTTAATGAAATTCTCCGTCAGTGTGCCTAATGATTTCGCTCTTCTATTAACTTTTGCTGTTGCATCAATTTAATAATAAAGCTTAATCCCTTAGAATTGATGTACAACGAAACAAACTTTAAGAAATGCAACATATATACAAAAAGAGACCAGATATTTTTTTGTCAAAGGGAGCAGCCGACAGCGTAGTGCTGACAGTTTGACTTAGTCTCTCATCTCCATCGTCTACATACTGGTCCAGACTTTCATCGTCCGAATCATCCTAAGCAAAAAAAAAAAAAAAGTTTAACAAACTTCAAAAGGTAAGCTTAAGATAGTTGATGAGCACAAGTAGATTTTACCAGTGACAAAGAAAGAGAGACAAATTCTTACTTTTGCATAAATGCCTTTATGACAAGAAATTCCTCTGCGAGCTTCCTCCTGTACCAAATCAAAATATTAAAATATTGCATCTCCCAATATGCCACACAAATAACCTAAAAATTGCATATCTGAGAAATCCAAACCTCCAATCTCTCCAGTGCTTTCGGAATTCCAGAAAATCCGATCCAAGAGCAGGCATTTTTGCCATTTTTCGAGAGAAGCTACGCAGATCACACGGAACAAAGTGATTAAAAAGACATAGTTCTCCAGTTTTTCCCGTCCATAAAAACTCAGTCCTTTCTTATTTTTTATAAAAAATATATATAATAATAATAAACACTTAGCGGAAAATGATCTAGATCTCACCCCCACTTTCGCTAGGATGTTGACGATGTCGTAGATCCGCCGCCTCTCGACGCCAAGCCTCCGAGCCGCGTCATCGAGGCTGATCGATTTGACGCTTTCACGGTTATACAAGCTCACGAAGCTTCAAAACACGTACAGATCTAGTCGAATCAGGCGCAACCCCGAGCACAACGTAAACAAAGGGCCAACGAAAAAGGCGAGATCGAAGATCGCGACTTACTTGGTGCAGAGAAGGCCGAGGGACTTCTGCTTCCTGCTGTAGGCGTGGTGCCGCACGCCGGAAGCGTCTACCAGATGCGAAGGGCATGAGGACGACATGGACGATGGAGATCCGGAAATTGATGAGGAGGGGGAAGGTACCGGTTTAAGACAGGCGAATGAGGCGGCGACCGTTAGAAATTGGAAGGGGAAAAAAAGAGAGAGGAGGGTTTCTGGCGTTGTGGCGCGGGGGAATTTGAAATCAAATCGGACGGCCCGCGTGGGATCCGGATCCCTCCTGCGGCGCGCGCGATTCAAATTTTTTTTTAAGACCAGGGCAGCGCCAGGGGGCCGGTTTTGATTTAAAAGACCATAATGCCCTTTGTTTCTTGGGTATGGAATAAATGCGACGGAGGACACAAATGGAGAGGTCATTTTGGTCAAGATGAAAGTAGGACGTGTTCAGCAAAGTGTCTATGGCCTAAGGGGGCCGAATCCATCAGAAATTACATTTTACTACGCATATTTTTAGATTTCTTAAAAGACCACTTTAGATAATCAAAATACTTGCGTGAACTTTTCTAATTTTTTGTTAATTGATGGTGTACTTAATATTTAAAATTTCTTAAATGATGCATTTATATTCCATTTTATTCCTCTCGTAAACTACTGCCATGGTGAATTTTAAAGAACAGTACCATTATAGTTCTGAATTTTAAAAAATAATATCACTTTAATACTTGATTTCAAAGAACAGTATTAATATTGTAATGCTATTTTTAAAAAATCAACATTATTTTGATATTACATAAACTTTAAAATAAGTACCATAGCGATACTTTTCTTTGGAATACAGTATCACTATAGTGTTGTTCTTCAAAATGTAGCATCACAGTGGTATTAGTATTAAACTTGTGATTTTATGATCCAAGGTAAGCACTAAAAATGGTATCCTCAAAGTTTGATATTTATATAAAATATAGACAACATATATCATCCAAAACAATATGTCATAGGCAAATACTAATAAAATAAAGACGATCCATATAAGATATTAAATTCATATTCCGAATCAGTATATAGTCACTTGAATATTACTCACATCGTAGTTTTAGAAGTGAAAGTAGTGATTAAGTTTGCATAATTAATTTTTCAACCACTTTTTTCTCGATAGATAACATAGTTGATGGTATCTTTTTCGATCGGTCAGGCTCCTCCTCTCTCAAACCTCCAATGATGCTCTAATGGTCTCCCGTCGATCCCAAATCCAAACACCCTAAGATGTAACATGGATTAGAGTTTAGGTCGGCTCACCGGCACGACCCGTCCGATGCTCAAGTCAATTCTCCATTCGATAAGAGTAAAGAAGACAGTAACAAGAAAAAGAAAGTAGAAAACTGTGCTAAAGAATTAAAGTTTGGAAAAGAGTCATCTCCTCTAACAAGAAGAAATAATCATCTCTTTTTCTTACCTTGGTTCCTCTTTATATAGACTTTGAAAAGGAATCTTCACGTAATACTTGACATTGTCAAGTTATTATGCTTCAAGATTTCTTGAGCTCGAATGGAAAAGCATTGGTAATGCAGTATCACATAGTAATTGTTGGGACCTTGCTGACTAGCTAGAGGGGGTAAATAGTCGACCACTTACTTCGATCTCTTCCTATACTTGTTAGCGCAGCAGAAATACAAACAAACAAATAGAAAGCTAACCTAAAAATAATAAAAACAAGAAGAACAAGCTAACATGTTCATTTACATGCTTTGGAGATAGCTTACTCCTACTCCACGATTATCCGTAAGGTAAACGATTCCAATCCGTCGGTGGATGATTCTCCGGAAAGCTCCAGCTAGCTCAAACTCCTTGTCAGTGGAGAAATCTCATCACCAACACTTGAACACACACTCTTGATCACTAAGAGAGCTTTGGAGATTTTAATAAGGGTTAACCACTCATATTGTTGTCACCCAAGTCAGTCGCACCAAGGTCGATTATATAGAACTTGGGGAAAACAGCAAAGCTATTTCTACCATTACCAGTCAACTAGTCACACCACCAGTCAATTGATCCTCTATGAAATTTGACAATTACGACCCCAACGACTCAATACCAGTTGACTAGTAACAGTACCAGTCGACTAGTCCACTTCAATTGAGAGAACAGAAATATTCTATTCTATTCCTAGTCGACTGGTAAACCTTAAACCTAATATTTACCTAGAGTATATTCTCTCAGCACTCATCCTCGCCAGCACAATCTTGACCTTGCTTTCTAGCCTCTTCCATCAGCCTTGCGTCCCTAAGATGCTTCCCCATCCTTCATATTTTGCCTTCAAGAGCTTCCTTTAGCCTTGTCTTTGTTGTCAGGTCTTCCATTGCTAAGAGACTCCTCACCTCTAGGACTTCACCCTTTACCAAAAGCTCCTCACACTAGGACTCAACTTTGCCAAGTCACACTTGGACTTGTATTGCCAAGGCTATATACTTGGACATACATCGCTAAAACTCCACTTGAACTTTCACCTTTGTTAAAATCTCACTTGGACTTTGTCTTTGCCAAGATCACACTTGGACTTTCCTTATTATACCTACATCTTGCACGCTCACAAACGCATATTAAATACAACAATAATCCTAACTTAAACCTTTGTCAAAACATTAAAACTTAGGGTTACCATATTGCTCCAATAGTAACGAGGTACTATAGCAATCATCATAGCATCTGAAAATGTGATTGCTAGGGAGAGCATACTGCGTTACTAAAAAAATCTATTTATTGTAGCAGTGTTATAGTGATGATACTATATTAATACTGTAGCGATGATACTGTCGTAGTGCTATAGCGATGATTTTGTAGCGGAAAGAAAGGATTGCTTAGGAAAATAGACTAATACTATAGCAATATTTTATATGGTAGATATTGTACCAAGAACATATTAATTGGGAGCTTAGTTTCATCACTCAAAGTACTGTAGTAGTACTGTAGTGATGATATTGTAGCAGGGAGAAGAGATTGCTCAAAATATATTTAAATAAATTTTATCTTATTTTATTTTGCCAACTAAGTCTTGTTTATCTTCCTCTTTCTCGTTTGATATGCGTATTTGTCATAGTTTCACATCACCTAACCGGAGCATTTAAGTATATGTTTGTATCATCTTAAATGTATCTCTCTAAGTTTTTTCTCAATAAATGCAACTCCAACTTTCTCTTTAATACTCTCATTTTTTATTTTGTACATTCTCGTATGTCCACATAACCACCTTAACAACCTCATCTCTGCAACTCTCATCTTCTACTTATGTGCTCGAGTCATAGCCCAACATTCAACTCCATATAACATAACAGATCTAATTATAATTTTATAAAAAATTTCTTTAAGTTTTAGAGGTACTTTACAGTCACATAAAACACCCGACGCTCTCCTCTATTTCAATCGTCATGCTTATATTCTATTTAAGATATCTCTCTTAATCCCTCCAATATTTTACAAAAATGATCCTAAATATTTAAAACTCTTGATTCATGATAACTTGTCATCTCCTATTTTAACAATTGTCTCATTATATCTAATATTGTTAAACTTAAATAATATATATTCTATTTTTATTATATTAAGTCTAAGATATTTCCCTTCTAGTATTTTTCACCAAGATTCTAGTTTGGAATTTGCTCCTTTGCATGTTTCATCTACCAAAATAATATCATCTGCAAACAACATATACTACGATACTGTGTCTTGAATATGTACAGTGAGTTCGTCTATAATTAGTATAAAAGATAGGAACTTAGAGTTGCTCCTTGATGTAACTCTATCTTTATTGGAAATATTTTAGTCACTCTACCTGAAGTTTTACTCTAGTCGTTACATCCTCATATATATACTTAATTAGTTCAATATATGTTACGCTAACACCTCTCTTTTTCTAGAATTCTCTATATATTTTTTGGGGGGACTCTATCATAAGATTTTTCTAAGTCAATAAATATCATGTGTAGATCTTATTTTTACTCCCGATATTTTTCAATTAATTATCTAAGAAGATGTATAGCTTCTATTGTCGACCTTCTAGACATGAACCCAAATTGATTTTCGGTCACCGTGATCTTCTTCCTTAATCTTATTTCTACTATTTTTTCATAAAGTTTCATGGTATGACTCATTAGTTTAATACCCCTATAGTTAGTATAATTTTGTATATTTCTCTTATTCTTATATAAGGGAACTAGAGTACTTATCCTCTATTGATAAGGTTTTTTTTTATTTTCAAAATCATGTTAAATAATTTTGCAAGCGGTTCAATACCTTGTTTCCCTAGGCACTTTCATACCTCTATCGGAATATCATTTGGTCTAATAACTTTTCCATTGTGCATCACATCTAAAGCTTATTGTACTTATGAAGTTTGAATTCTACGATAAAAAATTAAATTTCTATGTGACCTACTTAAATTACTTAAGTTAAGTTGGTTACCTAAACCTTCATTAAAAAATTGATATAAATAGTTTTTCCACCACTCTTTTATTTCTCCATCATTTACTAGTACCTTATTATATTTATCTTTAATATATTTTATTTTGATAAGATATCTCGTCTTTCTTTCTCTCAATTTAGCTATTCTATAAATGTCTCTTTTCCCTTATTTTATATCTAATTTTTTATATAATCATTTAAAAGTGCATTCTTTGCTTCTTTCACTAATCTCTTTACTTCTTTCTTGGCTATTGTATACAAATATATAACTATTTATAAGTTATTTATTTTTCCTTCACCTTCTCTTATACTTCCTCGTTCCACCACCAAGATTCCTTACTTAGTGGTGCAAGTTCCTTTAACTCACCGAGTGCACTCTTATCTACTATTTTTAACTTTGATATCATCTTATCCCATGTCATTTTAGAATCACTGTATATTTTATCTAATTCTTGTACTTCTATCTTTTCCTTAAATATATTTTGTTTCCCATCATTTAACTTCCACCACTTAATTTAATAAGTCGTATGTATTTTCTTTCTATTGATATTATGCTTGAGGCATATATCCAACACTATTAACAATGTTGGGTAATTAAGCTTTCTCCAGAGATGACTTTGCAATCTTTATATTTTTTTTTATTCTTCTTTCTAACCATAAGAAAGTCAATTTGTAATTTATTATTCACGTTTTTAAATGTGTCTAAGTGTTATTCTCTTTTCTTAAAAAATATATTAGCTAATATAAAGTCATATGCTATCGCAAAATCTAATATAGTTTTATCTTCCTTGTTTCTTATTCCAAACTCATAACCCCCATGTACTATCTCATATTCCTCATTTTTTACTCTGATATATCCATTTAGATCACCTCATATTAAATTTATTTCATTTGGCAGAATATTTTGTAATATTTCATCTAAGTCATTCCAAAATATTGATTTGGTAATTTCATCTAATTCTACTTGCAGTACATATATGCTTATTATATTCATAGTTTATTTCATCACTATTATCTTAAGGACTATAATTCTATCCCCTTTTTTAACTAATCGTACAACTTTATCATTTAACGAACTATCTACAAAAATACTCACTTCATTTCTTGTTTTACTCTTTCATGTGCACTATAATTTAAAACCCAAGTTGCCTACCTATTTTGTCTCTTTTACATATAAAATATTAATTTTTCTCCCATATTATCGTATCTACTACCTCTATTATTTTATCAGTGAGGGTTCCTGTGTTCTATATTCTAAATCTTAGATTATTAGTTTATCTATCATATTTATCCTTATCTAACCTACGGTGTGAGAACTCTTGCCTATTTAATACTATACCCAAGTTCTCATAGGGATGCAGTGGTCCTTGCTAATATGTTACAGTTGGATCATACAACATGAACTATTGTATATTTAGCACTACACTCGAGTTCTAGAGATGTAGTTGTCCTTGTCGAGACGTTACAATCGAAACTCTCAACACGTTCCTTCCAGGGAACAATCTAATATTAACACAATAGTTTAATAGATCCATTCATTGAATATTTGTCACAGTTTTAACGTTAGCTGGCCACCTAACATAATCCTCCTCCTTTATTCGGGCTTAGGACCGACCATGACTGATTCATTACAGACAGAGTTTAAAATACACTAAGGTAAATAGGAAACTCAGTACCTATACCAAAAGGTGCAGTTGACACTAGGAGCAGTTGCTTTCAACACTTTGAGATGAAAGGGTAAAATTGGAAAGGCAAAAGTTAGAATCTGAACCAAAATTTAAATTTGTCATAGTTGTGGTAGAACTGTCGGAATTTGAAGATATCTGGTAAAAGTAAGAAATGCAAAATCATGTGGCAAAATATACATATATACGCCCCCATGCCCCTGTTAGTCCGCCTCAAGATAAATACAGAGAAGGTAAATCATGATGACTGATAAGGAAAGTGACAGGCGGGGTGAGTTTACACAATTTACAGGGATTTATACCCCGCTAGCCTTGAGATTCGATCCCAAGAACTCATGTGGCAATCAACCTACTACTTACCAACTCAACTAAACCCATGGGGGCATAAGCAATGCAAAATCATATGGAAAAAGGCAATTCACTTTCCCCTGCGCCCCCGCAAACCCATCCCTAGGCTAATACTGAGGAGGTAAATCATGGGTGACTACTAGCCATTAGTGTGAATGGCCAAGGCATAGGGAGAGCATGCTCGGGCATGCCAACTTTCAACCCCAATACTTCATATGGTAATACCCCATGTCTCAACTATCATACCACCCCGAGGAGACCATAAACAATGCAAACCCTAAAAAAATGATAATCTCAGTTAGCCTTATTGACTATCTCTGGGGGTGACCGGCTCGATTCCACGAAAGTTTTCCACTGGCCACCAAGGTAAATTGGGAAGCACATGCAGCGGTAATTCCAGAAGCTCAACATTCTTTGATTACGCCCCCCATTTGGAGGAAAAAATCCTGGAAAACCATAACTAGCATCAAGAGGTTTTATGAGAGCATTTGAGAACCCAAATAAAAAGGGGCAGCAAAAATTGATGCCTGACTAGCATTACCAAATACGCTTGACAAAGGATTTGACACAGCATAACTAATCTTCATAGACCGAATAGCAAAACTCAATCCAATAGAATACCCAAAAGAAATACTCTAAAATTGTTGCCAAACGAACACCATGCAATTGTAAATACTGGGATTGTAAATACTGAGAGAGGAACTGAAGAAGTACTAATAGTACTTGACAGTGCAATTGAGGTACTTAGAGTGGTAGAGTTGCTTGAAATGAAAATTGATGGCTTCGTAGACTCATTCATCCAAGTAGTGTCATCACTTACTTTAGATGTTGAAGAAACACCAAAACTAGTTTGTTTTAATCACTTGCAAGAAAGTGTGAGCCATTAGAATCAACCGCTGAAGAAGATCTAGATGAATACCATTAAGCCGACTTTTATTATAGGAGATGAAACTTCCTTTCTTTTTTATGGTTGCACCTAGATCTAGAGCTCTTTCAAGATAACCTGACTTGCAAATTCCATACACCTTAATAGAGTAAACAAATAAATTCAATGACACTCCATTTTCTTTAGATTGCAATATAAACTTATAGTCATCTTTAGCTCTACCATTCTTAAGGGATTCAATAGTTGTGGCAAGGATCCTTCTGCCCTTAAATTTAAAAAAATGAATAGCTTTATCTACACTTTTCTTGTAAAGGTAAAGGAAGATAACATTTGACTTATCATATGCAAAGGTCCCACAGTACTTGATGAATTCATCCATTAGCATCTCAGTCGTATGCTCATCTCTAACTAGTGAGAAACCTTCTAGAAGCATATCTCTTGACTAATAATCATTCTCAAGAGCATATATATATATAATTATCACTAATGATTGAATTTAAATTTTAATGAATAATAAATGGATTATTTAACCTTGTTATCAAGTGTGCAGGACTCAAAAACTTGATAAGGATCAAATATCAAGCTAAAATCTGATATGATAAGCTAAAATTTGATAAGGACTCAAAGACTTGATAGAATTTGAGAGATGTCCTAAAGCAATTGTCTTACGGTTTTTTCTATTTATTTGATAAGTATAAATTCACTATTTGAGTGCATATTATATGTTTAATTGTCTTAAACTCATTTACTGAATATCCGTAATATAATTCATAATATGAGAGAATTTGTGATTGGATCGCAACTAGTGATTATCTCTACATGTACAATTATGAATATATTAAAATTTCCCTAGTCGTTGAATTGATGCATTCGGACATCATCAAATCTATAAGACTAGCACAGGTTATACTCCTTGGTTCGGCCAAGCAGTTGTTTTCTCATTGGCTTGAGACATTGGGATGTCGATAGTTAATCGTGGATGTTGGTTATGACAACCAGTTCATTGGAGTGACTCGATATAAGACTCCATATGATTCTCTCTCTCTCTAGACATCACCAATATTTCTCGAATGTCGTGCAAATCCTTGACAATTATGGTCGAGCACGTGATCATCCCTTTTAATTAAGCTTATTAAATGTTGTCCAATAACCGCATGCCATGTGTCCCGCCACGCGCCGACTCGCCTAGGCCGGCAACCAGCATGAGTCGGCCTGCGACGAGCTTGGGTTGACCCGCGGGTTGAGAAACACATGTTCGTGGACGTGGAGAAGGACACGATACTGTTTAAGATATGAAAGTTTTTCTAGCTAGTTGTCGTCTATTGACTTCATTGATCATGAGATTGAGGTCATATATGGTTGAATCTTTTTCAGCTTGAAGCATTGAAATTTGCTTCTGTTGGTCAACAACTTTCAACTTCTGCATAGCCCACAATTCATCTATCTCACCCTTCATTTCTTGATCTTCCTAATTGTCTCTCGCAAACCATCAATTCTTTCTTCAAGTAACCTTTTATGTGAATTTATCTGACAATAATTTTTTATTGTCCTTAGAAAGGTTACATCTCAAGTTGCAAAAGTTTGTCGAAGATATGATTTTTTTTTTTTATTTTATGGGACCGTGGGTTGGCCCGCCTAACCCGCAGCCCGCCTTTGATTGGGTTGGGTTAGAGATTTCCCTGTAAGGATTAGCTCGCTAAACACACGAAAGCGCTGCGGAAAATAACTAGACCCTTTAGCCAGCAGATCCATGCGAAGGGAAGAAACATTACTTAAAAACAATATATACTAAGTTACATGATAGGATTATACCCTTGATGCATGCACACGATCTCCTCGACAGCTCGGATCACAGCACGATCTCACGTTCGTACATTTACGGTATCCACACGAACAAGCCTTGCCTTTGTTTGTCTCATAAACAAACAAGGTGGAGAGGAAAAACACCTAAGGCTGTGCAAGCAACCTCAAAAGGTGTTTCGAACAAGAGAGGGAAGGAGGAAGAAGAAGAATGCAAAAGGCTTTTCACCTTCTCATCATATCAAAAATATCATCAAAAATAATATATATATATCCATCCCATGAATACCAAAGGGTTTTGCCCTTTCATCTTCCAATCCAATGGATCAAAATTGACCATTTAATCCAATGGTTCAATTTTGACCATTCAACTTTCTTGGTGAACTCAAGTTCACTCAATGAGTATAACTCATTGATTCTTATGCAATTCAAATTCAATGAATCTAGTTTGAATTTGACTCAATCCAACAATTAGATCCATTTGAGTCTAACTCAATGAGTCAAATTCGGATTAATCCAATGATTTATCATATGAACCTATCTCCAAATCTACTTGTTCTTTGTGTGTGACCCAATAGGTTCTCGTAACGTTGGTAATGTACCCAAATTAACATTTAGATACATAAGCAATAAGTGACATCTAGTAAGGCATCATTGCTACCCAAGTGACGAGAATGTCGAGATCCGACTTAACCTTTCTGTGGCTATTATCTTATATGACTTGGTCCCTCTATTCTTAATATCTAGATTAATCAACGAGACATGGATCGTGTCATCCTCTTATCAATCTTTGTATTTCTTGATCTCTAAGTAGACACACTCAATCAAATAAGCTCAATATCTCA
>JBBMJZ010000089.1:7521639-7540124 GCA_037833815.1 Zingiber zerumbet | reverse complement strand
TATTCAAAATAAATGTTTACAAAAAGCTTAGGCTTTTAGTATACACTCTAACAGACTGAAATCACCCAAGCGAGCAGAACAGAAGTAATAGCCTAGACTAAAAAGACAACAGAATGTTGACTCGTGGTTCGGGCGCCTAGACTAGGTGTAGGCTCCCAAACAGTCTGGGCGCCCAGATCACCTAGGCACCTCACCTAGCACGGACTATGTCGACCCGGTCTAGGCACCCGGACCAGAAAGTTCATCCAAACATGCATTGTCATGAACCAATGTAACGGGGATAAAATTTTATCCACTTCTAGGTGCTTGGAACCCTTCTAGGCACCCTGATCAAGGTTATAAATACAGTCCTAATCCAGTAGTTAAAAAAATAACACTTGTAAATAATTCCTTTGTCTGTTTTACTACTGTTTGAGTTGTCAACGCTGTAAGAAGCTTCTCCGCCTGAAGGAAACTTTGATAGTGAGCTCTAATTACCTTGAATTAGTAATCCTCTGATTGTAAATCCAGTAATTCCTTTTGTACCTCTGTCTTTAGTTTGCTTACTATTTCTTTTTACGCAAGTGTCAGTTTTAATAAAGTTGTAAAGTTCGAGGAAGGTTCTTTTTATTTGTATGGTAATTCACCCCCTCTTACCGGCCTCCAAGGGACCAACAATAGGTATCAAAGCAAGAATGCTTCAAGAGGACTAATGGTCGATCGAAGAACAAGAGATGGTCAAACCAAACATCTGCCCATCGAAGTTCGAGGGAGAATTCGTGAACTGGAAGAAAAAGATGGAGGTATTCTTTAAGACAGATTTTGATTTATTACTAATCATGAAATTTGGTTTTGTAGCACTAGAGGACAAAGAAGAATACCAATAGATGAAAAAGGAGCAAGCTGACTTTGTGGCAAACGGTAAAGTAGAGTTTCATCTTCTTAGCATTTTACCACCTCAAGAAGTCAACCGAATTAGAGTCTACGAGTCAACCAAGGAGATTTTAGAGAAATTCCTAGAACTACATGAAGGGACCTCGGAGGTAAAATTAGCGAGACGGGATCTGCTCTGGAATGAGATCAGCAACCTCTGATTAGAAGAAGATGAAACCGTTGCACACCTTCACTCATGGATCAAGGAACTCATCATCGGACTCATAAATCTCAGAGAAAAGGTAATCAATAGAGATTCACTAAGGTACACGCTTAATGCATTTCCTAGGACTTCTGAATGGGTATTCTTAGTAGATGTATATTACATCTCTAAGGATCTAGAGGCAAGTACTTTAGAAGAGTTATTTTCAATATTTGAAGTTCATGAAACTAGATGTGTAGATCTGAAGAAGGAGTCTAAGTACAGCATTACCTTAAAGGCATAAATAGATGAACTAAAATCCGAAACTTCTCTCGATGATGATGAAACGACACTCATGGTAAGGAAATTTAAAAAGTTATTTAAAACTAATAAATTTAATCAATTGCAAGATAATAGAAGAAGAAGAAGGGTAAGATGCTATCACTACCCTAAATTAAAGAGCAAGGACAAGGACAAGAGCAAGGACAAAAGACCAGTCTAGACAAAACATTGAAATCTAAAGGCGACGTAGGACGAAAAGTCGTCTAAGTCAACGATCGAAGCCATCGCCAGACTTGCGCTAGTGGCAAGTCACCAAGAAGACGACGGAGCAAGTTCATCGGAAATGAGCATCGAGAGCATCGATGAAGCGGGAGGAACATCGAAAGAAAGTAGCTCTACAGGGGGAGCATGATATTCTAAGATCAACAAGATAAGTCAAGTATGATCTCTAACTCCAGATAAATTGTTTAAATTTATAAAAATATTATCAAAAAGTTCTTACAAATTAGAAATTGAAAATAGAAAATATAAAAAGGAAAATGATAAATTAAAACTAACTTTAACAACATCCTGTCGATTAGAAAGTTCGACAAAATAGAAATTAAAAATGAAAAGATAAAAATAGAAAATAGAAAATTTAAAAGATTTTGCATGCTAACATGTTCAACTAGCTCTATATTATTCAGAACTTAATTGGTATTATAGATATCATAAGAACCAAATCAAAAAACTATCACCAAAACATATGCTGAAAAAATTTCTTATTAATCTAATAGGAAGAAATCTATTTTGGACTCCAAAGTCACGCTTAGATTAAAGTTTTATGCATATCTTACATTTAATTGCTTAGAAATAATTATTTGATTTAATAATTTTTTTGTATAATTTATGTTTGAAATAATTTTGATCATAATTTTTTAGAGAAAGAGGAATTCAATATTCATCTGTAGAAAATTTTTTAAATTTTTCTAACCATTAAATTTTTTTTTTATGAATTGTTTAACAAAATTTTTTTTTCATTTAAAATTATTTCACAGAGTTATTGTTTCAAGCTTTATTTTTCTATGAAAGATTATCATATTCTCTATTCAAGAATTTTTCCCTAAAATTTTTTACTCTTGTTTTATTTTTCTATGATTTTTTTCCTAAAATCATATTTTTAATTTAGTATCATTTCACACCTCAATTTTAGATTGATTTCAAAGTTATATTCTTGCTTTACCCCTATTTTTAATGTGATCAAAGGGGCAGAATTAAACGTTAAGTCGTTCAGTCTAGGGGGAGGGTACATTTTCTTCATTTTTGCATAATTTTTCTTGTATGCAAAATATGTACTTGTCATTTTATTACCAGTTGTTTTTGGTTATCCTAACTTAACTTGGGGTTGCTCACATTAAAAAGGGGGAGATTGTAAGTACCTTGTGGTAGTTTTGATGTGATCAAACCAAGTCAAGTTAGGTCATGTTATATTTTAATATCCTTGTGTCTAAGTGTGCAGGAATTTAGGTGCACAGAAAGTCAAGAAAAAGACGCAACTAGCGAGAAGAACGGTGCAGGAGAGAGTCAACGGGCTCGGTGCGTCCAAGGGATGAGGTGCTACAAAAAAAGTATGTTGGTGGACGAGAATGAGGTGCACGACGTTTCTGAGGGATGAGTAGATGGAGTGGAAGGTTGCTAAAGAAGGCCAGAAGATGGGTTCGGGTGAGCCTTATTCCGGATAGCCGAAATCACTCAAGCGAGTGGAACCGGAGTAAGAGCCCGGACTGAAAAGGTAATAGAATGTTGACTCATGGTCCAAGCGCTTGGACCAGGTCCAGGCTCCCAGATCACCTGGGTGCCTCGCCCAACTGGGGTTGTGTCAACCCAGTCCGAGCGCCCGGAATCCTTCTAGGCGCCCGGACCAAAAAGTTCATCCAAACACGCGCTATCATGATCCAATGCAACGGGGATAAAATTTTATCCCCTTCCAAGCAACTGGAAACCTTCTAAGCACCCTGATCAGGGCTATAAATATAGTCTTGATCCCGGTAGTTAAAAATAACACTTGTAAATAATTCCATTATCTGTTCTACTATTATTTGAGCTATCAATGCTGTAAGAGACTTCTCCGCTTGAAGGAGACTTTGATAGTAAGCTTTAATTACCTTGGATTAGCAATCCTTTGATTGTAAACCAAGTAATTCCTTTTGTTCCTTTGTCTTTAGTTTACTTGCTATTTCTTTTTATGCAAGTGTCGGTTTTAATAAAGCTATAAAGTTCGAGGATGGTTCTTTTTATTTGTAAGCCAATTTACCCCTCTTGTCGGCCTCCAAGGGACCAACACAGACCTCCTTTTATAGCTTCACTGGTCAAAATAACTATTTGATAATGTGGCACATTTTAGGCACCTTGACTGGGTCTGGGTGCCCCTAGCTAGTTGCCTCAATTTGCTTCGTAATGGCTAAGTGATTAGTCATTTATCCACTCCCAGATGCCCGAACTGGTCCGAGCGCCCAGATCAATGCTAATGTGGACTACACTGCAATGGCTATGCGGGGGTACCACTTCTAATTTAAACTAGTCCTAGCGCCTAGACCTGGCTCAGGAGCCCAGACTCCAGGCGCTTGGACTTAGTCCAAGTGCCTAAACAAGTCAACTTCTCATTGACTTGTCCAGCTGCTGCTCCGGCGCTTGGGTGATTGATCAGACATCTATAATTGGGCTCAGCCGAACAGTCTTCCTCTCCAGCTTCTCGTCCCTTGAAAGCGTTGCGCAAATCCTTCTCGCCCATCGGTATACTCTTCCATAGCTTCTCGTTCCTTGAAGTCACCGATCTCGTCGATTCACTTCCTGTGCTATCCGTCTTATCCACTATCTTCTGCTTGACTTCTTGTATTCCTAAGTTTCTACACACTTAGACACAAGCATCAAAATATACTAGGACCTAACTTAACTTGGTTAACTATATTAAAATTAATCTGGGGTGCTTACACTTATTACATGTCATGACATCATACTTTGCATTTATATTGTTATGAAGAATGTTATATGTCATGTTATACATACATCATTTAGCTATGATAATTTTTCTTTTGAAAAATACTCATTTGATATATGTTATAATTATTATCACGCATTACTTTAAATTCCTTATAATTAAGGACAATGACATAAATTGACATCCTAAGTAATATGATCAAAGTTAAAAAGCCTAGAGAAAAATACATTATCCCTTAGTTTAGGAAAACTATTTTACATCTCACAAAGACTATAGAGTTGACTTATATGTACATTGAGACATATTAGATATAAGTGAGATGTTAAGAGGATGAACAAGACTCAAAATGTTGATTTAGTACATCTAATTGAGTTTTAATTTCATCAAAATAAATGATTATGTGAAGTCCAATCATGGGGAAAGCTAATGTATAAGTCATGTGCATTTAGCCCAAAGATCATGGTTAAAAATTTATTTTAAAAATTATTTTTAAATATTTTAGAAAACCTTAGTGAAATCTATTTGTTGATAGGAATCACCATTAATTAGTTAAATATAAAGTTAGAGTGAAACATTGAAGTTGTCAATGGTTTCTAATTTATATCATTCTTTAAAATGTAACTTATTTTCATAAAAAAAAACTATTTTTTTCCTAGTAGTATATGATATAAATAATGTCTACATAATATTTCATAATTTTTTGAAAAATATAGAATTATTTATAGATTTTTAAATTTCAGTCTGAAATTGATCTTAACAAATCAAATATGCCAATCGATTGGTACTGTTAGCAATCAATTGACTCATGTGGTAATCAATTGGGAGCTAACTCCAATATATTAGCATAGTCCAGAATCGATTAGTAATTAAAACCAATTGATTAGCAGGGTTATTTTTGGCTGAAATGGTCTGATTTCATTCCATTAAGGCATGTTTAGTCAATTTAATTATCTGTAACCCTTTGAAGTGCTTGGGTAAGCATTTAATGGTAATTTTCTTAATAAAAATGAGAAAGGAATGGTTAAATAGGAATAATGTGGAGTTAATGAGGAGGTTTAAATTAAGGTTAAACTTATAACCTCATAACTTCAATTTTAGAATTTCTTAAAGGTTTAGGAACTCCAAATCATTATTGAAGTAATGATAGAAATTGGAGCATATTTTGTGAAGGAGATTCTCCTTAAAGGTATGATTATGGATAGATGCTCAAGGTTGAGTGTTGGAGACAATGGAAGGGTATGAGACCTTTATTGTGAAGTTTAAATGATAAAAGGATGAATCTTGGGGAGAAGATTTTTGATGTATGTCAAAAGGGGAGAAAAATATAGAGTTCAAATTAGGAAACTCACATTTATGCTTTGCCATATGATGAAAAAAGGAGTTGGGCTAATATGAGTCAACTTAACTTAACTATATTGTCAAACATCAAAAGGGAGAGATTATTGGTGCAATCATCATTAGGGTCAAGGTTGACCAGTTTGACTAAACTTGAGTTGGCTCTAACTTGAGTTTCAATGTTTTACAATATGTAAGAGAAATCAAGTAGGTCAAGGGAGGACCAGATGTGTGTCTAGAAAAGTCTTAACTGGAGGTTAAGGAAATGGTAAGACCTAACTGGAGGTTAGGCAATGAGAAGTCCTTACTAGAGGTTTGGCAATGAAAAAGTCTTAGTGAGTGAAGCTAGACAGTGGAAGTCCTAACTGAAAGTTAGGCAATGAAAAAATCCTAGTGAGTCAAGCTAGACAGTGAAAGTTCTAGTAGGGCAATATAATAAAGACCTAGTTGGGAATTATTAGGACACATAGAGAATTAGAGGGGGTGAATAGCTTGATAAGCTCTTTGATGATGATTTACAGTCCAAAACTCGAAGCAATACTAACGCCTTCGATTTACTTAGTATCCATCTCCTTGAGGTGATTAATCCAATGGTCTATTCTCTTCACTCACATATGCACTATAAAAACCTCCTTCTCGAAGGCGAAAAAGTCTCGTACAATCTCAACACGAGAAATACAATAAGAAATGGACAAGCAAATATAAAGGAAATCGAACATGATTTACAATAATAAAATCTTGCTTAGCTTGCTCTCTTGTTGCTTTAGATTACCTCTTGGTGGTGGAAAATATAGCAGCACTTCTTCTCCAAACACTCAAGAACCGACGACGAAAATCCTAGACGAACTCCCCTTTATATGGACATTGGTCGAACTGCTTTTGGCCTCCGAACCGATTAGCATTTCTTCCCAATCTTTATCACGTCATTGTTCGACTGTTCAACGTAACCTACAGAACGGATCTTTTTTAAACCCATAATCGATTGGTGAGCCATACCAATCTATTCGGAAGCTTCTAATCGATAACCTCAATCGATTCAGAAGTTTCCTGTTCGTGAGAGAAAGTAGCCTAATCGATTCCCAAACTATCTGTTCTCTCATGAAAAGGGTCCTCCTAATCGATTGGAACGAACTTAATCGATTGCCTCAATCGATTCACAACCTTTTTATGCTTTCACGAAACTAGGTTGATTTATTGGCTCAATCGATTGAACTTCAGCTTAATCGATTAACCAATCAATTCCAGAAATATCCAAATCAATTGCTCTTAATCAATTGACTTAAAATCAATCGATTACCTTAATCGATTGCTCAACCCTAACTCATTTTATCTGAGTCTAGGGTTCTCTTACCCAACTCCGGTCAACTATAAACTGTTGAGACTTTCTGTTGCCTAACATATGATCAACTTTAACATGTCAGGACTTCTTCACTAAGTGTTCTATCCTCCATGACCCACTTAAACTTTCCCTTGCCAACTCCCCGTTGGTCTTTTGGTCACTAAGTGTGGTCCTCCTTAATCTACTTGGATTTTCTCTTGCCTAATCTCCAGTTAGGACTAGTCACTCGGTAGACTTCTACCCTGCCTAACCTCAGTTAGGGGTTTTCCTTGCCTAACTGTAGTTAGGGTTTTCCTTTGCTTACGTGTGATCCTCCTTAACCCACATGGACTTTCGTTTTCCTAACCTAAGTTAGGACTAGTCACTTGGTAGACTTCCACCTTGTCTAACCTCAGTTAAGACTTTCCTTGACTAACCGCAGTTAGGAATTCCCATCACCTAACCTCTAGTTAGGACTTTTCTAGATAAGTATCCAGTCACCCTTTGACCTACTTAACTTCTATCTCACATATTGTCAAATATCGAAACTCAAGCTCGAGTCAACTAGAGCTTAATCAAACAGGTCAACCTTGACCTAAGGATGATTACACCAAAAATCTCCTCCTTTTTGATGTTTAATAATATGTTTAAGTTAGTCTAACCCATAAGCTGAAACTTTCATTTTCATCCCATGCTGAAGCATGAACAAGGGTTTTTTTAACTTAAACCTTATATTCTCCTCCTTTGACATACATCAAAAACTCTTTTCAAGAGTCAATTTATTCAAAACAACCTAATGAAAGTCTCATATTTTTCATTGTATCCTATTCTCAACATTAAGTATATATTCATCACAGTAAAAGTTCCAAACCTTCCATTGTCTCCTCATTCAAAAAAACAAATCAAATCATGCCTTTAAGGAAGACATCTCCCTTAAAGCATGCTCCAACTTCTATCATTATACCAACAATGATTTCGAGTCCCTAAACATTTAGAAATTTCCAAAATTGAAGTTATGAGGTTAAAGATTCAACCTTGAATCTAAATCTCCTCCATAACCCTAAATTAGTCCTCTTTAACTATTTCTTTCTTATTTCTATCAAGAAAATTATCCTTAATTTCTTATCAAAGTATTTCATAGGGTTAGGAATAGTTAACTTGATTAAATATGACTTAATTGACTGAAATCAAACCAGTTTAGCTAAAAATAGTCATACCAATCAATTGATTTCGGCTACCAATCAATTTTATCATGTCTTAATCGATTGGAATTAGTTTCCAATCGATTACTAATCAACTAATTAGTAAGTCAAAATAAGCTTAAGTTAACCTTATCTCCTTTAGAAAAATGTCAAAATCTTAACTTGACATTCATTTAAATTCTGTCCTATTTGTATCATTTTAATCAAACTCAATACTTAAAAAAATTTGATTGGCACACTTTTACTCTTCAAGAGTAAAAGTCAACTCTCATTTTTAAGATATCACAATACTTTAAAAATTCTCTAAAGTGTCAACTTCATCGTGGTTGAGTTTACTACCCTTTCAATTAGAGTTAATACACTTTAAACTCATCTAAGATGTAGAGAACACACTCTTAGGAATCCAATATCTATTTGTTCTCCTTGGGTATTCTAGATATTCATTAATGATAACTTTCCTTAATACATTCATAATGATTTTCCTAGACTTCTTAAAAGTCTTAGTAACACTAATCTCCTCAAAGTCAACTTTAGGGATAACCTCCCTTGTAATCTTGACTTGACTTCTAGATCTAGGTTAGTTCTATAGCTATATGGGACTCTATGATTTGAACACACCTTGTCCTTAGACTTGGATTTGTACCCGAAATTCTTCTTGTTCATAGATGACATTTGTTTTCCTAAACTTAGGTTTTGTTTCCCTAAACCTAGGTTTATTTCTTAGACCCTTTGACATTATTTGTCAATTTTCTAAGGGTCTTTTCTAATTTATCAAGTATTGACTTCAAGACTTGATACTCCATCATTAATTCCATAACTTTTGATTTTTCTTGATAGCCTTGGATATTTTTTCCTTTTAGGCATATATCTAATTTCCTTAGAGTTCTTGCCTAATTAGTTTTCTACCTTCCTATACTTAGGTAAGGTAGTTCTAGCATGAAATGACTTGTAATTTTCTCTAAGTTTTCATGCTTTTCATTTTAATGATAAATAGCACTAAAATGATGAAAGTTATTTCAAACATGCATTTTATCATGATTTAAATAAGTATCATTAGCTAATGGTTCCTTAGTTTTGCCCTTGCAAACTTCCCCTTGACTTGAACTTCCTCTTTTGTTCTTAGTTGAGGACCTTCTCTTTGGACATTGATTTTGATAATGTCACTTGTGATTACACAAGAAACACACGATATGCTCATTGCCCTTCCATACTAAGGTTCTGACCTCTTTTGATTTTTCCTTGACCTTGGGTGTCTCTTAAACCTTCTTCTTGACTAATTTTGGACACTTACTCTTGTAGTGTCCATTCTCCCTATACTCAAAGCATCTGATATTGTAGGATCGGAGCGGTCAAGGGGGGGAGGGGGGTGTGAATCTCGTCTTGTTGCTTTCTTTTCTATTTTGTTCGTTCTTTCTATCAAGTTCATTAGTAGCAACAGAATATAAAATATAGTACGAGAACAATAATACTCGCGAGATTTACTTGGTTCTCAACCCTCCAGGGTTAGTACGTCCAAGGCCTACGCACTCAAGCACGAGTTCACTAGTAGTCTCCTTTCTGAAAACTTTTTAGAGGCGGAGAAACTCATCTTACAGTTTATGATACAAGCACAAATAATAATAAATTAAGTACAACTTGTAATAAACAAATCAAATAAAAGATGACGGTCGATCTGGAAGTCCTAAGTGCAGCGCACCCCCTTGGAGCTTCCCCAGTCGCAGAGCTTCACAGTGTAGCTTTCTGAGTATAGAGATGAAAAGTAGGATGAAGAATCGGTGTCTTGAATGTAGAGCCTTCATCTCCTTTTATAGAGTTGGATCGAATTTTTATCTGGATCAACTCCTATCTGGATGAAGATATATCTGAATGAAGCCTTATCTCTATCCACATCATCTAGCTTATCCTCATCCTGATCCAAATCATAAAGATGGTCTTTTGCCACATCATCTTCCATGTCAATATTTCTGACAACTCAACAATCTAAACCGTACCCAGTCAGTTTACCGAACCACCGATTTGGTCTCCTAAGCTAGTTTAGGTTCAGTTCGACCCGAGTCAGGTCCAGTTCACCCATTTGCATTTATCTACTCGCTGTTTTACTTCCAGCTCCAGGTTCCTACAAAATAACCATACAAACACAAACAAGCAATATAGTCTATATCTATAAGTCTACTTGACCCACTAGGCTTACCTTTTTCTTGGAGGTCCCTCCTCCAAGTCTACCACCTAAGGGTCAATCTCTTAGGATCAAGTTGTACTCCTATAAGTCTACATGACTTACTAGGCTTCATGCTTAGATAGCATCCAAGACTTTACCATTACCTAGGGTTACCTCCCTCTAGGATTTTCACTATCTAGCTTCATTCACCAGGATTTCCACCACTTAAGGTTACCTCCTCCTAGGATTTTCACCACCTAGCTTCACTCACTGGGGCCTAGCTTTACTCACTAGGACTTCCACCATCTAAGGTTACCTCTCCCTAGGATTTTCACCACCTAACTTCACTCACTAGGGTCTAGCTTCACTCACTAGGACTTTCACCACCTAAAGTTACCTCCCGTAGGATTTTCACTGCCTAGCTTGACTCACTAGGACTTACCCTTGCCTAACTAAGGTAGGACTTTTGCTAGTCATTTAGTCCTGACTAGTCTTCTCTCTTCTAAACATTAAGTCCTGTTTGGATAAATCCTTAGTCAAACTGACCAGACTTAGGTATATTGTCAAACATCAAAACTCTTGAGGTTGATTGCACTAACAGATATATTTTTTTATTTTTACAAATTGAAATTGTTTTACCTCCTTAAGTCGTAGGGGTGGAACGTGCTTTTTCATTTGATCCAGATGTAGAAACTTTTTTTTGTTCCAGTGTTAATGAACTACGCTCCCTCTTAATCCTTGAAGTGGATGTCTTTTCAATTTTATCCTCGGATGTTGAGCATCTCTCAAACTCCAAAACCTCTTCTTCTTAATCCAATGAGTTTAGCTCTTTAGATTTAGCTTCATTTTGTACCAAGGTTGGATCTTCATAAAGTTTTGTCAACTTACTCCATAGCTCCTTGGCATCTTGATATTCTCAAATTTTGCACAAGATAGTGCTTAGCAATAAATTAACCAATAATTTAATTACCTTGTCATTTTCCTTGCATCTTATGATTTGTTCCTTATTCCGCTTGCTCTTTGGATCTCTTGAAGCTTCGAAATCCTCCATTAGAGCAAACCATTGCTTTATATCCATCATTCCATCATCAAGAAGCTCTCCATTCTTAATTTCCATATGTTGAAGCTTCACATTTGGAATAATGGAGGTGCCCGGATGTCAAATCTGAACATATCTCAGAAATCCATTTTGAAGTTGAGCTCCTTTGATGATAAGTCATTTGACTTGTTGAAATTTAGGGCTTTAAACTTCCAACTTCTTCTTCTTCCTCTAAATCATTACTCTTTCTGGTGACTAGTCTAAAAAAGATCGGTCTTGCTCTGATACCACTTGTTAGGATATGTAGAGAGCTAGAAGGGGTGAATAGATTATTTCGCTCTTTGATGATGATTTGTAGTAGAAAACTTGAAGCAATGCTAACACCTTCATTTTATTAGATATCAATCTCCTTGAGGTGACTAATCCAAGGGTCTACTCTACTCACTTATAGATGCACTATGAAAATCTCCTTCCTAGAGGTAGAGAAGCCTCGTATAATCTCAACATGAAAAATATAACAAGAAATACACAAGCAAATACAAAGGAAATCAAACACAATTTAGGATAATAAAATCTTGCTTATCTTGTCCTCTTATTGCTTTGGATTGTCTCTTGGTGGTGAAAAATACAACAACATTTTTCTCCAAACACCCAAGAATTGGTGGCGAAAACCCTAGATGAACACCCCTTTATATAGACATTGTTCAAACTACTTTTCACCTCCTAATCGATTAGCCTTTCTTCCCAATTGATTGTCATGTCATCATTTGATTGTTAAACCTATAGAATGACTCTTTTTAAAACTCATAATCGATTGGTGAATCATACCAATTGATTTGGTAGCTTTTAATCGATTGCCCCAATTGATTCAAAAGCTTCCAGTTCACAAGAGAAAGCATTATAATTGATTTCCCCAATCAATTCCCTAACTCTTTGTTCTCTCATGAAAAAATCCCCAATCGATTAACCCAATTAATTGGAGAAGACTTAATCGATTGCCTTAATCAATTCATAGCCCTTTTGTGCTTTTGCGAAACTAGGCTAATAATTGACTCAATCGATTGAACTTCAACCCATCCAGCCTCACTGTGCTCTTGTAAAAACATCCCAGTCAATTTTTCCTAATCGATTGTCTTAGGTTCAATCGATTACCCTAATTGATTACCCAATCCTAAGCCTAACATTCGGTTAACCTTGACTTATTAGGACTTTTGATTGTCTAGTATTCAGTCAACCTTGACCTGCCAGGACTTCTTCACCAAGTGTCTAGTCCTCTGTGACCCACTTGGACTTTCCCTTGCCAACTCTCCATTTGATTTCTGGTCACCAAGTACGATCCTCCTTAATCTACTTGGATTTTCCTCTTACCTAACCTTTAACTAAAAGTAGTCACTCGGTAAACTTCCACCCTGCCTAACCTCAGTTAAGGTTTTTCCTTGCTTAACTGTAGTTAGAGCTTTCCTTTGAATATACAATACTCCTTAACCCACTTAGACTTTCCTTCGCATAACCTTACTTTGGACTAATCAGTCGGTAGACTTCCACTATGTCTAACCTTAGTTAGGACTTTCCCTTACCTAACCGTAGTTAGAACTTCTCATTGCCTAATCTCAAGTTAAGACTTTGTCAAATAAATATATTGTCACCCTTTGACCTACTTAATTTCTCTTTCACATATTGTCAAACATCAAAACTCAAGCTTGAGTCAACTCAAGTTTAATCAAACTGGTTAACCTTGACCTAAGGATGATTGCACCAGTAAGAACTAGACAATGGAAGTCCTAGTGAGGCTCGGTAGTGATGACTTAATTGAGAACTAGGTAGTAGAAGTCTTAGCAGGGGTAGACAATGGAAGTCCTAGTGGAGCTAGGTAGTGAAGACCTAATTGGGAACTAAGCAATGGAAGTGCTAGCAGGGCTAAGTAGTGAAGACCTAGTTGGGAACTAAGTAGTGGAAGTCCTAGCAGGGCTAGATAAGGAAAAAGGCCAAATGGGTAAAAAGTTGATCGGACACTTGGTGATCGAAAATCTAACGGGAGTTGGCACAAGATGAAAAGTCCAAGTGGGTCAAAGGTTGACTGGACACTTGGTGAAGAAATCCTGGCAAGTCAAGGTTGACCAAATGTTAGGCAAAGGGAAGTCCCAACAAGTCACGAATGACTTTAGGGTTGGGTAAAGGAACCCTAAACTCAAGTTTAGAGTTTAGGGTTGGGTAAGTGATTAGCTCAATCAATTAAGACCTAGATCAATCGATTAGCCAAATCGATTGGGGCATGTTCCAATCGGTTAAGTTGATTGCCAAATTGATTGGGAGGTTGATTTGTGAAAAATAGAATGTGCTAAATCAATTTGGCTAATTGCCTAATCGATTGAGGGCTTTTTGCAGAGAACAATAAGGCTTGGAATCATTGGCTAATCGATTAGACCTTATGATTGATCAGGATAATCGATTAAATGCTTTCTCTTGAGCAAATGGAAGGGTGAAGAATCGATTGGGGTAATTGATTGACTCATGATAATCGATTATCTATGTTTTCTCAAGAGAATAGAAAGTTTTAGAATCGATTGGGTAATCGATTAGAAGATGTGGAATTGATTGGCATGACTCACCAATTGATTAGGCGTTCAAAAAAAAAGAGTCATTCTATAGGTTTTGAATGGTCAAGCTAACGTGACAATCTATTAGAGGCAAGTCTGATTAATTAGGAGGCTTTGAAGGAACCCTAGAATAGGGGTTTTTATGGACAGTTGTTTACGCCATTTCCTAAGGTTTTGGTGACAAGTATTACTGTACTTTTCAAGCATCAATAGGTAAACCAAAACAAGAAAAGAGCAAGTAAAGCAAGGTTCATTGTTGTAAAATTATTTTTGATTTTTTGTGTAATTTTATTTGTGTTTTCTTGTTTGCATTCTCATATTTTGAGATTGTAGGAGGCTTATCCACCTCCAAAAAGAGGCTCTTATAGTGTAGCTATGAGTGAGGAGTAGACCTTTGAATTAGTTATCTCAAAAAGTTGAATACCAAGTAAAATCCAAACGTTAGTATTCATGAGTCTTCGTCTTCAAGTTTCTGCTATAAATCACCATAAAAAAGATGAACAAAGCTATTCATCCCACCCCTCCAGCTCTCCACCTAATTAGGATTAGATTACTATGTATAGGAAGACCTGTACTTCTTTCATATTCATCCAGTGTCTCACACGATCAAGTATCTTCACATCTACTACTGAGACTCATTCACACAAATCATTGATTAAGATTGTTTATGAATTTGACTTGCAGATATTTATGTCTTTGTACATGTATACCACATAAAATAAGGAACTGACCATATATCACTGTATTAATTTCCCAGGCATATTATTCCATGTTGTTCCAATATTTATATCCAGCTTTTCAATATGTAACTTGGTTTACAGCAAAGTCGAATATTGTGAGTTCCAATGAAATCAATCTAGGACTGTATATGTATATACATATAATCTAATGCAATGGAATATGATTCAATGCTATACCTCTAATTAAGCACATATATCATATAGGTTTCTAATATTTGCACATATAACCAACCCATATATAGCAATAATTAACGAGGGGAAGAAAGAGATCGGCATGGTATGGACATGAGAACAACCCAAGAAACAAGTGCCAGGATAAAGGCAGAAAGCAAAGAAGATGATGTTCCCATCAACCACACCAAGTGGGGCATCCTTCCATGTGCACTCACGTGGTGGTTTGCCTTCCCTTGGCCCCACCACCATCACCAGCGTCACCACCACCACTCCTTTCCCTCTTTCTTTCCCTTTTCAAGCTTCCTCTTTAATTTCCATGTTAACATCTCCATGCATACATGTTGATCATGAATTGGCTTTGTTATTTTGCGAGGGAGAGAAGAGAGATTGAAGAAGGTCCCTCTAGCCTGTCAGGGAAGCAGCAATCCTAATTAAGACACAAACACCCCCTTCGCTAACTTTAAAAAGCCCCACCTCTGCCTCCCCCTCCCTCCCTCTCTCTCTCTCTCTCTGTCTCTCTCTATTCTCTTCACTGCGATCAGCTTCCTCTTTATTCCCATACTTTTAGCTTCTCTCTCACTATATATTACGTGGGTTCAGAGAGATATAGATCCACTGCAAGCTTCGCAAACCCTAACCCTAACATGGACCCAGAGAACTCCTCCATCTCCAAGCCGATGATCATGGCCTTCCACTTCCTCGGAGCCCTCTCCCATATCCAGAAGACCACCACCCACTCCACCTTTGTCATTCGGTGCCACCGGATTCGGTGCGCTGCCTACACGTCCATGGCACTGTCGACCGGAGCACACAGCGCCTGGAGCAGGGCACTGCTCCGCCAGAAGCTCCGAAGAGGGAGCTTGAGAAAGCGCACTGTCATCCTCCAACGTCCTCGGAAGAGGGCAGTTAGGTTGGAAGAGGATTGTCAAGATGGTGCAGATGTGCTTCGGAGGCTGGTGCCTGGCTGTGACGGCATGGATTCTGCCAAGCTGCTGGATGAGACGGCAGATTACATCAGGTGCCTCGAAGAGCAAGTGTCTCTCATGCGATCGATAGTAAACGTCATCTCTTTAAATTTTAATCCTAATTCTTAAGCTACAATCTTGGAATTATTAAAAGAAGTCCAGGCAGAAAAAGAGAGAAGTGTGATGAATACTGAAGGGTATGAAGATATGGTAGTGCATAAGTCACAAAATCAGTTACTTGATGAGAATCTACAAACACATATAACTTATATGAATTGTGATTCAATTACTACTTTAGGCTTATTTTGTTACTGGGTTTCTGTCATGTTTAATCAGTTATGTGCATATATTTCTTAATTAATTCTGATGGATGGATGCATCGTAAATTGAAGATATTGTAGGTTAGATATATAGTTGAGGTGAGGGAAGCCATTGGGAAAGCTTGATATATCTTATTTGGACTGTATTAGGTCTAACAGTTCTTGTGGTTGAGATTACTTTATGAATAGTTGTTAGAATCAATATTGGCAAGAATTAAAAGGAGATAGATGTCACAATTGCCTATCTTCAATCTTGTGCCTAACAATCAAGAAGGATCCATCCCCACGAGAGAATATATTCTAAATTCTGTTTGTTCCTACATACTTTCATTTTGCAATTTCATAACTTCACTTGATTGTGTTCCTTCATCATTTCTCAGTTCAGGACTTATTTAGTACACCAGTGATGTCTGCGTGTGTAGAATTCCACTCTTATTATATATAATTGTGATAATTGACTTGTTAACTACCTGTTGATTGATAGCATAATGGAAATGGAAGATGAAATTGAGGGTCCTTTGAATTATTTTCGTGCTAGTTAATTATTATGGAGCGATATATAGGATAAAAATAAAAATGTTACAAAGTTATTGATCGTTTAATTTGCCAATTTATGGTGCCTTTTCTTCGTCCGTATGTCAAGTATAATGCATTGGTTAAGTGTCATGATGAGAAGGCAACTTGCACAACAAGTTACTAACCATTTTTTATTAAATTTTGGTTGCAAAGCTATGCTTGTTCCTTTGAGCAATTTCAACATTTTTTATAAGTCTTCATTTATCCGCTAGATTTACAAAAATATTTAATACATGAAGCCAAAATTAGCATACAAATTAGCATAAAAACAAAAATCTTTCATTTTTATAAACAAAATGTTATCAAAGTTTGAAGTTTAGTTATAAATTCTTAAAGTTTGATTTTGTGTAACTTGAATTTGTGAGAATTAAGTCTTCACAATTAATTGTATAAATATTGTTTTTTAACCTCAATGTTAAATTAAAATATATAATTTTAATTTCTAAAATATTGGAATTGTTATTATAAGATTTTAAAAATAATGGTAGTAAAAGGTGGAATTCGCTACCCAACCGGCTCTATACGGTCGACCCCATGATCATATGTGAGGAGGTAAATCAGACAATTGTAATTGATCAGTGTGGGGAGGGCTTTTTTTCGTAGGCTTTGCCAAGAACATTTTAAAAATTATGATAAGTTATAATGATTGTTTATAAAATCCAAATTTAATTCAGAAAATAATAAAAATCTCAATTTGCAAATCACCACTTTTTGTGAAAATATTTGTAATAAAAATTTATATAAAAGTTAAATTTGTTTTATAAAATTTAAAATTTAAACATCATGATTTATAATATTTTTTAAAATAAATTACTTAGACTTGTGAGGAAGTTTCTTTTTATTTGATGTGCAGAAGGCGGCCATATTAAAAATCTGATATCGTTTGTATTTTTATTTGACATTCAAGTTATTCAAACTGCAAAACTTTTTCAATCACAAAAAGACAAATTATCTTACATAAACTCAGTCTTAGTAAATTAAATCTAGAATAATTCTTAGATAACATGATTTTACACTTGTTCAAATAACTCTAAATGTCATTGAAAAAACTACAAAATAAACTTTGGTCTTTTATTTTTTTTATTTTCTATTTTTTCATTTTTCATGTATTTTTAAAATAATATAAATAATCTTTAGAATTAATCATTTATTAATTTGCAACCATACTCAATTAATAGTAGTACATCAACATATTCAGCACAATTGGCTCTAGTAATATCCTAAATTTAAGATATAAGTATTAATATTATCTAATTAGATAATAGTAGTTAAAATAAAAAGAATTAAGGTATTTTAATTTAATTTATTTTTTTATTTCAATTACATTATTGTTGAGTTTAAAATTATAATAAAGGTATAGTAACGGTATATATATATATATTCAAGCTAGAAATAGATTCCTAGCTAACTGAGCATCTTGCTTTCTAAAAATTTTGTTATTCTTTTCAGTCCACCACACTCAAAGCTACCCTTAAAAAAATATTTCCCTCATTGGAAGTCCAGCTAAGTCACGTATGATCTTTTAGCTAATGTGTTCTTGGACAATTGATAAACAAATCATCATTAGCCTTGAACTGCTCACATGCCTTAAATATTGGTACGTGTCTTGGGGGCGTTTGATTTAGGAGAATAGCAGTAAAGAATGGGAATATAAATTATTAATTGTCATTATTAATGTTTGGATTATAGGAATAGGAATACAAATAAGAGAATGAATCCTTGAAATTGGGTAATGACTCATTCCCATG
>JBBMJZ010000089.1:7510399-7521539 GCA_037833815.1 Zingiber zerumbet | reverse complement strand
AATTATAAACTTACCCAAATCTGGAGCAGGGTGGAGAAGTGCCTACTGCTCGAATCCATAGCCGGAGTAAGGTGGAAGGTACCGCCCTCCAAAATAAATAACCCTAATCAATCCTCAATCTAAATATATACAACTCAATTACATGCCAACAATCTCAAGCATTTCATAATCAATTTCGTTGAAGCTAAACACAAATCAATTCCTACCACTTACCTTGAGGTTTGGCAGAAATTCAACAGATCTCAGCCCTATAACTCCCTGTTCATAAGCTCCAAGAGTACACACACAACTATCCTTCCAAGAAACAATCCAAAACTCCAATCATACAGTAAAAGATTTGCTGAAACCCAAATCCTCAGTACAAAACTCACCTCAACAGAACCTCACCTCCTCTCTCAAGACCTTCACAGCTTCAAGAAGTGGAATTTGTAGTGACCGACAACAGGGAAAATCCACAGCACACTGACCCATTGCTTCCCCTAATCTAGAACAGGAAGATCATCACAAACACACCCAATTAAAGCAAGATCTTTGAAGTTGTACGACTCTAGACGAAGCATACGTCTATTGCTTGCCTCCAAGTGGTATCGCCCGATCCAATCCAGCAGGTGTGGAGCTACAGATCAATCCCCAATGAACAGATTGAGGAAGAGACGATCGAGCAGCTGGGGACACGAGTCAACCCCCCTGCCGTGCGCTAGCTCCGCAGAGTCGTTGCCGTGCGCGCAAGCATAACCTAAGAGAGGATCACTCCATCGGAGATGGTTAGAGCCGTCAAGATCTGGCGACGCTTCCCCCTAGTGATGTGATGTTTCCCCCTGGTTATGCGACGAAGCCGGGATCGCTGGGGAAGCCGTCGGCGTCGGGTCATCCATGCGTGAGAGAGTAAAGAAGAGAGGATCGTAAGAGGGAGAGCTTCAACTGCTCTCACACAGCCAATGGAGTCGTTGCCCTAGCCTCACATGAAGGAAGATGGCCGACGATCCCGAGCTCGGCGTTGGTGAGGCAAGAAATCGTCGGAGAAAGGTTTCAAGCAGAGAGAATCGGGGAGAAAGAATAAGGATCGGGGAAGAAATTAAGGGAATCAGAATTTAAACCTAGGTTAGATTAATTAAAGTCTAAGTCCATTTCCAAATCAACTCCCACTTAAATGGGTATTCCAAATAGGCTCCGCTTAGCCCCTCCGATTTATCCCCTTAAATTGAGTCATTCGGACTCCGTTTAAATCCCAAATAATTTCTAAAAATTCTAAAAAAATCTAATAAGATTTTTCGTCTAATAACATTTATTATTTATTTATTATTTGGGTACCATATTCTACAGGTGAGTAAAGGATGATAGATTCTAGGATTTCAATTTAGTTAAGATACTAGTAATGTCTCTATGCATTATTCATCTATCTAACTCTATACTTATACTCATATAGGAATTCTAACTAAAGTCTGACACAACTCTGCGCAAGTCGTATCGAAGAGTTCATCCAAGTTCTAACGCTATTAAGTAAAGAAGTAACTCTAGAAAATCTGCTTCAAGGGATACATTCTGTCACAGGGCGCCCTAGTCATACAATCGCTAGAGTTATCTAATTAATTTACTTTCTAATGATATATTAATGCAATTAAGTAGAAAAGATAACCTAGAAAGTTTAGTTAAAAGGATACCTTCTGTCATAGGGCTCCTCGGTTATACAATCGCTAGATTACACAAATCACTTCCTAACAGTAATTTGGAAAAAAACTCTTAAAAATCTAATTAACCTTCCTAGTAGAGAATCGATCCCCGTTTCAAGGAAATGCCATAGAAAATAAGGGATACCTTCTATCACAAGGTCCCATGGTCTTACAATCTAAGGTCCTTCTTCTACATGGTGATTAAAACTCTACATCTTAATGTATTGACCTCATGCATATTTTGTCAAACACATACAAGGCACAACACTTATAGAACATGATATAAACACTTCATTGAATAAGAAAACAAGCAAGTACATAATTCATACATCAATATTGCATCACAAATACTCCCTACATCCTAAGAATTGGATTGTATATTCCATAGAGAAGGAAATACAACCAAGAGACAATAAGTAAAAGAATTTATAACTCAAAATATAAAGAAAAGAGAAGAGAAAGCATATCCATGTAGCGCCAATCTTCTTAGATGCAATCCTTGCTCTAGAGGTGGACAAATTAGCAAAGATGAAGCTTCTTGGGTTCCCCCAAGGGGGAGAACTCTTCTCCAAGGAATGGGAGCGAGGCCCAAGCCAAAGATTGGTGAAAAAGGAAGAAAATCCCCATTTATAGCCAAGGGCACGAGCGGAGCATGGCACGTGCCATGACCGTGTGAATCCACATAGCCATGTGCTACCTAACCCTGGTCCAGTGGCACAGTCATGTGGATTCTACACGGTCATAGCCTACTTCCTCTCTAGAAATTCCACACGGGTGTGTGAAAAAAACTTGACCCTGGCATGGCCCTATCATGGCTATATCTCATGGAAATATCTTGTAGACCATCTAGATGTTGTTTTCTCTAGTTAACGTTTTTAGCAAAGTTGTATATCTTGAAGTTATCTACAATTTGGTATAAAGAACACCCTGTAAATCTAACCAAAAAAAAAGTTATGGCAATTTTTGTGATGTCCCCAATTTTTTTTTTAAACATGGGTGGCCATCACTCATATTTTCACTTACATCCATTTCATATTCTCAAATTGAATAAAGTACTTAGGTCATAAGTAAATAACTACTAGCGACTTTTAATACTGGTCATATAAGAACTTATTCTACGAAAGGAACATGTAGCTAATGCAGAAACTAAACTGGAAGGTCTTCGGGTTGTACTACCATTGTCCCTAGCTGGCTCACTGGTCATTACCTCCTGCCTCATTCATCTCACTGCCTGAAATAGTTAAAATCTATGAGTCGAGAGACTCAGTATATTTCAAACCCTGTTATGTAATAGCTAGCGTCTATAACCTACTGTACTGAGGGAAACACATTCTAGGTAACTTAGGACCTAACTACTAGCATATCATGAACATAAGCATAGGCGTCAGCATAAGCATAAGAGCATAAAATAAACATAATCATGAGCATGTATGTAAGCATAGTCACAAGCATATTTATATGACATAAACATACACATAAGAATAACTTAATCATGAGAATATACATAAGCATAGGCATAAGCATACTAACATGACATAAATATTCACGAAGGAATAGACTTAATCATGAGCATGTACATATACAGTTATAAACATATCCACATAGGGTTGGTGAGCTTCTGGGCTAAGGTCACCGGCCACACTCAACACACCTAGGGTTGGGCGAGCACCCCGGCTAAGGACACTAGTCACACTCAACCACATAGGATTTAGTGAGCTCCTGGACTAAAGACACCAGTCACACTCGACTACGTAGATTTGGTGAGCTCCCAGGCTAAGAACACAGGTCACACTTGACCACGTAGATTTGGTGAGCTCCTGGACTAAGGACACTGGTCACACTTGACCACATAGATTTGGTGAGCTCCTAAGCTAAGGGCACCGATCACAGTCGACCACGTAGATTTGGTGAGCTCCCGGGCTAAGGACACCGGTTACACTCAACCACATAAGATTTGGTGAGCTCCCGGGATAAGGTCACCGGTCGCATTCAACCACGTAAGATTTGGTGAGCTTCCAGGCTAAGTTCACCGATCACACTCTACCACATAGATTTGGTAAACTCCCAAACTAAGGTCACCGGTCGCATTCAACCACGTAAGATTTGGTGAGCTCCCGAGTTATGGTCACCGGTCGCACTCTACCACATAGATTTGGTGAGCTCCTGAGCTAAGGTCACCGGTCACATTCTACCACATAAGATTTGATGAGATTCCGGGCTAAGGTCACCAGTCGCACTCTACCACATTTATTACATGAGCAGAGCATAAGCATAAACATAAACACGAAAATAACCATGATTACATACCTAGACATGTGATCACGACATAAGCATGAACATAAATATATGCATAAACATAAATATGATTACTACATAAGCAGGACATAATCGTAAACCTAAACATGAGCATGTAAATTCATATCATAAACTTAAGCACGGACTTGTTCATAAACATAGCATGAGCATGCATAAACATAAGCATGGCAATCAACTAGAGTATCAAGAAATGACTACTTCTACCAGGCAACAAGTGTAGGAGCATTAACTCATGCATGAAATCTCCTAAAACCAAGTGGATTTGTTCAACTTAAAGCTAATTCTACCAAACTACATTCTAATTTTAATTCCTTTAGTTAAATTGAGAAGAACGGTTTGCCATTTCATCCAAATTATTCATATAAATTGATCAATTCCTATCAGATAAAAAATTGCTAGATTACATATGATCCTACCATTTCATGTCTTTATGTTATAACGTGACCAAGATGTTTGATGGATAATCTTTACATAGTTAGAGATGTTGTGACTCCTCTTTATTCATAAAATTCATATATGTCACAAGACACAAAAGGACATGTAGATACGGTTCAACAATTATATATACAAGTGTCACCTAGGAATGAAACAATATTACTTTGTGGAAATCAAAAAGTAATTTATTGCATTGCTCCTTTGCATGAACATGGAAATAATTAATTCAACAATTATATATCGAAGTGTCACCTTAGGTATACAATAATATTGCTTCATGGAAAGGTAATTTACTGCATTGCTCCTTTGCATGAATATGAAAATAATTAATAGCAAATGTCATGACATCACTTGCATAAATAATTTTGACAAATGAGAGTTCTCTTAACTTTGGAAGGGAGAAACACGTAGAAAGCTATAGTGAGACGTCCTAATCCAGTAACCCCTAAAACTAGACAAAACTATGATAAGTGCATTCTAGAGACATGATTGAAAAAGATGATTGCAGTCATAATTAATGCAGGAATTAAAACCAGCCAACTAGACTATCAAATCATAAATCCACATCAATATAAACAATTTGGAGCACAAGAAAAAAAAATCTAAATCATGGAATTATTTTCCTAAACACAATAAAGAACGTTATAAGTCATGGGATCTAAATTCCACAAGTTATAGAACTAACTAGAGTATTAAATAAAGTTGGGAACATTCCTTCAATCTTTAACTACTAACCCCTCTTCTTGTCTTCCCTTGGAGCTGTAGAACCGGTGGAAACACAATGGGAGGGGGAGCTCCTCAGGGTCGGCAATCATACATTTAGATAAGGGTTTTATAGAAGGTGGTATGTCTAAGACTTTGTCTCTCTTTTATTTTTATATACTAAGTTTTATCCCTTTATAAATGTTAAGTCATGTAATTTCTATATATTAAGTTTTATCCATTTATAATTCACATATTATAGTTTCTTAATTATATATACGTTACATTAAATTTATACTCTAGAATTTACACTATTTATATAATATATATTATTTATATTTCATTTCTATATTGATTAGATGGATAATTTATACACATAAATTATATAAATACTAAATCTTTATATATTTGCATCTTACTATTTTCTTAATATAATTCACTAATTTAAATTTTCTAATTATAGGCTAACTTAATTAATTAAATCTATTTATGTAAATAAATTCCTAATTAAAGCAAATGAATAATTATAATTAATCCAATAAATCTCCTTAATTAAATACATCTAAATTCTAATTAAATTATAATTTAATCCAATAAATTCCCTTAATTAAAAAGTGATTTTGAGCACTACAGTTTTAATTTTAATCTATAGTGTAGAAAATTCCACACGCCCGTGCCTTTTTTAGACATGGCCGTGTGAAATCCGCATAGCTAGAGCACAGGAAAAATTTGATTGTCATATAGTTGTGTCTCATAGGAACAGCCCGAACCTTTTGGAGGCTCTAGACTCCGTTTAAGCTCTATTTTCCATCAAATTTCTTCTGTAGAATCATGCGCATGTCAAGGAACATGGTTAAAGCATATTATTTGATTAAATGTCCAATTTGAAGGTCTTTTGAAAGTCCTTTTCCTTCGTGTAATTATCGTGTGAACATGCTCCTTCCTCCAACTTCACATTTTAAGACTTTTTACTCCATTTTTGCTCTGAAAGGTGCCCTATCAATCAAAATATACAAAGAACAAAACTTTGAATAAATAGAGTAGAAATATGATATTATAATAAAATTGAGTATAGTAAACATAGATTATGCCTATGAAATATAAGTAGATGTGTGTAAAAATATGCATAAAAGTGTATATAATCTACGCACATCAATACTATAGGGATATTTTTTATACTGTGGAACTAATTTGGTTTAGTAGAAGCCAAAGGTATTGGTCAACTGAACAGGAGGTTCAGTCGACTGAACCAAGCTGATGTGGCAAGGTTCAGATAGCTCAGAGCAAAACTTGAAAGTCTAGCAGATCGGTCGACTGAACCTAGAGATCAGTCGACCGAATATTTAAAGACATTAATGATGAAGAAATCAAATCTCAGTGAAGAAGGAAATTAGGCAGATCGGTCAACCAAATCCAAGGATCAGTTGACCGATTAATAAATACTATTAATCAGGAAACAATTGAATATTGACAAAGAAGGAATTCTGTGTGATTTGTTGACCGATAAGGAGATTAGTCGATCGAAAGGATCAATCAACTGAAGGCTTTTTTAGTCGACCGAACACAGCTTATAAAAGGACCTTGATATCCGAGTCGATAATAACACTTCTGTACAATCTTTTGAGCAACTTTTTACTGTTTGTGCTGCTGCTCTATGCTTTAACTCTATGCAAGCTACGACGCTGAAAAGCTCTAACGATCTTCATCTTTTATTTCATTGTTGGTATGTTTACTTTAGCTTACATAATACTTGTAAACTTCATTCTACAAATTATAGTGGATTATCCAACGATTCGATCAAGGATCACGGGTCTTGGAGTAGAGTTGACACAGGCTCTAAACCAAGTAACCAACATTATCACCTTGTCTATTGTTTTTAATTCCACTGTTATACTTTGATCTATTTTTGTGAAAAGAAAAAGATTTTTAATGATCAATATTCACCCCTCCCCCTATCGCTATTTTGATCCTTCAAAACTACAATAAAAATCCTATATGAAATGTACACATCATAGGTCTGACTATCATTTTATAAAATATTTCTTTAAGTTTTAGAGGTACTTTACAATTATATAAAATACATGATGCTTTCCTCTATTTCAACCATCCTATTTATATTTTATGTAAGACATCTCTCTCAATTCCTCTATCAATTTATAAAAATAATCCTAAACATTTAAAGCTCTCAATTTTAAACAACTTGTCATCTCCTATCTTAATAGATATCTCATTATATCTAATATTACTAAACTTAAATTTTATATATTCTGCTTTTACTCTACTAAGTCTAAAACTTTTCACTTCTAGTGGTTTTCGCCAAAATTCTAGTTTAACATTTGCTCCTTTACAATTCTCAACTACCAAAATAATATCATTTGTAAACAACTTAAACCACGGTTTTGTACCTTGAATGTGTCTAGTAAGTTCATCCATAATTAGTGTAAAAAGATAAAAACTTAGACTTGATCCTTTGTAAGCATGTCTCTATTAGAAATGCTTTAGTTAATCTTCCTTAAGTCTTCACTTTGATCGTTACATCCTCATAGATATCCTTAATTAGTTCAATATATATTATACTAACACCTCTCTTATCTAGACTTCTCCATATAATTTCTCTTAGGATTCTATCATAAGTATTTTTTAAGTCAATGAATATCATGTGCATATCTTATTTTTACACCTAATATTTTCTAATTAGTTGCCTATGAAGATGTATAGTTTCTAGTATCAATCTTCCAAGTATAAATCTAAATTGATTTTCAGTAATCATGGTCTCCTTCCTTAATATTTTTCATATTACTCTTTCCTAAAGTTTTATGATATGACTTATTAATTTAATACCCCTATAGTTTATACAATTTTAACGTCTACCTTATTCTTATATAAGATAAATAGAGTACTTATCCGTCATTGATCAGACATATTTTTATTTTTAATATCATGTTAAATAATTTCGTAAGTTATTCAATACCTTATTTCTCTAAATACTTTCAAATTTCTATTAGAATATCATCTGATCTAATGAGTTTTTTTATTGTGCATCCTATTTAAAGGTTGTTGTACTTCTAAAATTTAAATTCTACAATAAAAATTTATATTTCTATACTCATTTTACATACTTAAATTACCTAAATTAAGTTGATAACTTAAATCTTCATTAAAAAATTAATAAAAATATCTTTTTCATCACTTTTTTATTTCTCTATAGTTTATGATCTTTATTTGAAAATGATATATTTTTTTTAATAATCTAGATATTTAACTTTTTAAACTGACTAACTCTAAAGATAATTTATCTGAGCTCATAAAACTTTTTTATTAGCTAACAGAATAAATCTGAAAATACTCGTGTTATTAGACAATGGTAGCTGATCTTCACAGGCTGAAGATGACACTTAATTGGTTAAATTATGGACTCAGCAAAGTATCACATCAACTTTTAATCACCAATAGTAGGTAGATTCATTTCCTTTTGAAAATTTTGAGAATTTTCTGTTATATATATTAGGCTTAAAGTGATTTATGGACAACTAATGTACTTTGATATTATCTGTGAAAAAGGATTTCTTTAATGTACTTTTTCTATTAAAATATCACAATGGCATCATTTTTTAAAAAAAAATAATAATAAAGAGTACATTTATATTTCATAAAAATTGGTAGAAGTTTATTATGAACATTTGAATCCAAAAGTTTTTCATAAGATTTTGTTATATATCTTTAAATTTTATAAAAGTGACGTTCAATAGAACTAATTTTAGAATTTTATAAAAGTCAATTGTGGAACTCTTAATTATAAAAATATTTTCAAAATTTTATTATAAAAATTTAAATCATAAAACTAAAAATAAATGAAATTTTTTTAAAATTGATATTAAGATTCTTAAATTCATATCTTAAAAATTCTTAATTTAAAATTTTCAAATTCAAATTAAAAAATAATTATAAAATACAGATACATATTTAAAATTATTACAAAACTTTAGATTTCATAAAATAGAAAAAAAAATATTATTAAATGAATTCAATTTACGATTTCGCACAATTTGATATTATTTCTTTATTTTTAAAGATTGACATGACAAAAGGTATTTTTTCCGTAATAATACTATTTATCCCACTAACCATTCCCTACATAGATCCACTAGCATCTACATATCCCCTAACATAATAAATAAACAATCAAAATAATAAAGAATATTAATTTTCTATGACAAATTAAAAAGACAATTATAATAAACAGTCCTCACTTATAATTTTTTAATTCAAGATATTTTTTTCCTCGGCCCTTCTAATTACATAAATATGAATATGTGATCTCATCATCTAAGATTAGAATTGCTTTGGTCAAAATAGCTCATTACTTTGATCAAGTAGTTTTAAAATGATATAATTTTGATTAAAATTAGTTTGAGGTGAAGTATTGATCGAAATTGATCTAAGACTAAGTTCTTTTGACTAAAATAGTTTTACAATGGTGCAATTTAAATGAAAATTATTTTAAAATGGAATATATATGGATCAAAATAACTTCTAGTGCAATTTTAATAAAATAAAAATTAAGATGAAATATATAGAGATATTTTGAATAAAATTTATTGAAGGAATGCAATTTTAATATTTTTTTAATTGAATAATGATGGTGATGATAATATTTTTATTATTATTATTTTTTTGTTAATTTAGCATGAAAAGGTAGCTAGTTCTCTTGTCAATTTTAAATTCAATGGAAAAAAAATATATCTTGATTTGACAATCCAAAAGTAAGAATTATTGGTTGTCAACAAACTTTTGAAAATTTGACAAGTGAAATAGTCAAGAAAATAGTAGTGTCCTCCAACATGGCGTGTTTCAATTCAATTAGTATGGTATATAATTAAAATAAAAAACACTATACTTGCTACAATTTTTTATTTTCATTTCATGAAAAAGAAATTTTTGAAGAATATTTGTTGGATCTAGCAATTATGTTAATTGAGATGGGGTTCTTGGAGGCAATGAGGCCCATGCTTTAGCTATAGATAAGTTGCTATCTCCAATCACAACCTCCTCTTCCCCCAAACTTAAATCTTTACGAGTAAAACATTTTATATATTATCATAAAACCACTTACTAAAAATTTAATTTCATCATTTCAATGATAAGTAATGCTAAATTTATAGTTTTATTTTTTGTTTTAATTTAAGAAAATCTTAAAATTAAACTAAACTATAAAATTAAATTGATGAAGTATCAATCATATCTGGTATGAAGTGGGTCATCTTAACCTAAAAGACCCTCTACCAAAAGATAGAATCATCAAACTAAAATTTTTATTAACATCCAATCAATGTGCATAGGGATTAGGGTACTTGTAGCAATGTTTATAGCATTCTTTTTTTATTTAAACACATAGTATGATATGTCCTAGACACGACCTTTTCTACACATCTTAGTTATATTCGAGGAGGAGACTTAGATTAATTTATATTCCACAAGAGAGTTACGAGAACATTGGATGAACTCAAAGATACTCTTTTCACCATCCATCTAATCGACAGAATGCCCCTAATGCACTTATTCGCATTTACTTATTAATCAAATTGGTATCGCTCCACCATATAATTGAACCCCGATTAAAAACGGATATTGAGCAGGAGTCCAGATCTACTGGACCGCAATTTTGCGGTCCAGAGGATGTGTCACATAAAATTACGACCGGATCGTCGTCGCGATCCGGTCGCAAATGGTTGTGATTACTTCTTGGGTTCACTGTCCCCTATAGTTTGGGTCACAAATGATTCGCGATCCGAAGGCCGCTGGTGGTGGACAAATGGCCAAACTACTATGTGTTGAGTGGGGGACAGTCATCGGGCGACCTCCGGCCATCCGCCCGAACCCAAACTATAACCAATAGGGGGACGGTAAACCCTATAAATAATCGCAACAATTTTTGACCGGATCACGACGGCGATCCAATCACAATCTCATATGGCACATCTTCTGGACCGTAAAATTACGGTCAAGGAGATCTCTAC
>JBBMJZ010000089.1:7429975-7445034 GCA_037833815.1 Zingiber zerumbet | reverse complement strand
TCAATACACTCATAGTGTACTAGTATAATTTTATAGTTAAGATAAACTGATTTCAAATTACACTACGACCGTACCAATAGTTTGTCCCTTTCCATTTTTGGTCGTGAGCTACTTTTATAGTTTATAGGGAATTGATAACATGATCTTCTGTGTGTGACACCACGCACCATGCTATCTTCAATATAAACTAAATGGACAACTGTATTTAACAAATAAACACAGACATTTGGCCAATGTGATTCTTATTTAAAAAATAAATATTTACAAAAGCTAGGCTTTTAGTATACACTCTAATAGGGTTCAAGTGAGCCCTATTCCTGATGGCCGAAATTACCCAAACGAGTGGAGTAGGAGCGGAAGACCAGGACATAGGCGAGTGGAACTGAAGAAGGAGGCCCAGACCAAAACTCAGCAAAAGGCTAACTTCTGATGCCCGGGGCGCCTGAACCAGTCCGAGGCGCTCGAACTAGGTTAGGGCGCTCGGATCAATCCGAGGCGCCCGGACTAGCTAGGGCGCTTGGAGTAGATAAGGGCGCCCAAACTAGTCCAGGGTGCTCAGAACTCGATTTTTATCCAGATCGACGTGGCTTTTGACCGTTATGTTGGGGATAAACTTCTATCACATTCTAGACACCTGGAACGCTTTCTGGTGCCCCGAACAAGGCTATATAAATAGCCTTGCTCCTAGAAGCTAAGAACAAAAAAAAATTAGTGCAACAACACTTGTAGACACTTTCTGTTTTGTTTAGCTTTCTGATTCTGTGCGTTCACTGCTATAAAGAGACTTATCCGTCTGAAGGAGATATTAGTGAACATTAATCTGCCTTGGATTAACAACTTCCCCAGTTGTAACCAAGTAAACCAGCTATATCTCTGTCTTTTCAGTTTATCTATTACTAATTTTATGCAAGTGTCATTTTTGTTTAAGTTATAAGTTTGAGAAAGGTTGTTTTATTTTATATTTGTGCAGGGGCTATTCACCCCTCTCTAGTCGGCCGCCAAGGGACCTGAGAAAAACATCTTGTGTCGATTTGGCATTCCCCATCGACTTGTCTCGGATAACGGGAGGCAATTCGTAGGTCAAAGGCTCAGGGAGTGGTACAAAGACTGTGACATCCAACAAGCCTTCACTTCAGTAGTCTATCCCTAGAGCAACGACCAGGCGGAAGTCGCAAACCGGGAGATCCTTAAAGGCTTACAAGTTCGACTCTGTTGGTACCCCAAGGTAGTTTTGATGTAATCAAACAAGTTAAGTTATGCCCTATTATGTTTAACCATGTGTCTAAGTATACAGGAACTTAGGAGCACAGGACGTCGAGCAAAAGACACAGCCAGTGAGAAGGATGACACGGGAGAGAGCCAACGGGATCGGTACGTCTAAGGGACGAGGTGTTGCGGAAGAGTACGCAGAGAAGATGCTCTTACCTAGGTTGACATTTCGATCTTCTCGTTAGCTTGAGAAGATCGTAGTAGATAGGACCATAACCATGCTACGTTCTATTTAGCATATATGTTGATGTATGTTGTGATATGTCATAATTGTATGCAATGCATGTGCAATTTAATCATAATTAGGTCATTTATCATATGCCTACCAAATTTTAGTACTCACTATTATCTTGATCAATTGTAGTAGGTTTGTCAAAGCAACGATTTATTTTAGTAGAGTGTGACATGACAATTGTGATGTCCGATTATTGAACTTTAGGCATGACTTAACTAAGTTACCTTAATTAGATTGAAAACTTAGAGATATATCTCATATAATGGAAAATAAATAAATAGTCTTGTTCACTTAACTATACAAGAGTTACATATGATTTAATTGGTAAACGTTGTTTTCCTAAATTATATAAGTCTTGGGTGATTAACTAAAACTAACTCAAGATGAGGTATAATATGGATCTTGTCCAATTGATACACGTTGTCTACCTAATTTATACAAGTCGTAGGTGATTAGCCAAAGCTAATGAGGTATAATATGGATCTTGTCCCGCTTGAATGTCATTGCTTGCAGATCTAGTGCTAGTAGTGAGGTTAAACTCGAATTATCCACATCTATGGCTTGCTCTTAACAAACTTTACAATTCAGTGGGAGAATCATTTAGTTAAAGACTTAATTAAATGATTAACATATGGTACCTGTTTCTATATTTCTTGTTGTAGATCACCATATCATCTAATACATCAAATACTCTATCTTTCTGCAATCTGTCCTTGATAAAGACAAGCTCAATAGAGCTAATTTCTTGAACTGGTACAGAAACTTAAGAATTGTCCTCACGTAAGAGCGAAAATTATACGTCCTAGAGCAAGCTATTCCTGAACCACCCGCCACTATTGCTACTCATGTGAATAAGGATGCTTATAAGAAGAATCAAGATGATGTATTAGATGTGTTATGTTTTGTGCTTGCTACCCTGCACTCTGAGCTTCAAAAGCAACATGAGAACATGGATGCTTATGATATGGTTACACATCTTAAACAACTGTATCAGGGCCAAGCAAAGCATTAGAGATTTGAAATATCTAAGGATTTATTTCAATACAAGATGCAGGAGGGAAGTCCTGAAGGAACTCATATACTTAAAATAATTGGGTACATTGAGAACCTTGAAAGATTAAGATTTCCTTTGGGCAAAGAATTGACCACTGATTTTATTCTACAATAGTTATCTAAGAACTATAGTCGATTTATCATGAACTACAATATGAATAAAATTGATAAGCCATTATTTGAGATATTAAGTATGTTAAGAACTGCTGAACTCAACCTTGAGAATACAAAGCCTAGTACCATTTTGATGGTGAAAAAGGGTAAAGGCAAATGAAAGCCTAAAGGTAAGGGTAAAATCCAAGCTAAATGCAGGGGCAAGTCTCATGCATTGAAATCCAAAGGTGGGGTGACTAAGAAAGGAACCTACTTCTATTGTGATGAGCTTGGACACTGGAAGAGGAACTATAAATTGTACCTAGAGGAAGTTAAAAGGAAGAGAAGTGAGATTTCTGCCTCAGGTATATATGTTATAAAAGTCAATATATCTATTTCTTCTTCATGAGTATTAGATATTGGTTGTACATCTCATATTTGTATGAATGTGCACTGGCTAAGAAATAGTATATTATTGACGAAGGGCGAAGTAGACCAACGAGTAAACAATAGTGCAAGAGTTGCTGCTGTCGCTGTAAGAACATATTCCTTATCTTTACCCACTGGACTTATTTTAGAACTAGAAATATGTGGCTACTTTAATTAACCAATGTTATTATCTCTATTTTTTGTTTAGACAAGAAAGATTTTTCATTTGTAATAAATGACAAATGTTGTACTATTTATTTCAATAAAATGTTCTATTGCAGTGTATATCTTACGAATATACTTCATGTTCTAGACTTTGAAAACTCAATCTATAACATAAATACTAAATGGTTCAAACCTAATGATTTGAACCAAACATATCTTTGACATTATCGCTTGGGTCACATAAATAAGAATCACATATCACAACTTCATAAGGATGAACTTTTAGACTCATTTGATTTTAAATTATATGAGATATACGAATCTTGTCTACAAGTCAAGATGATAAAGGCTCAATTTAGTGGACACAACGAAAGAGCTAATGACTTATTAGGACTCATATATACTGATATATACAACCCTTTTAGAATAGCAGTTGAAGGAGACTATCAATACTTCATTACTTTTACTAATGATTCCAATAGATATGACTATGTGTATCTCATGAAATACAAGTTTGAATTATATGAAAAATTAAAAAAATTGAGAATGAAGTATAAAATCAACTTAGAAAGCGTATTAAAATGCTTCGATCAGATCGAGGTGGGGAATACATTAGCCAAGAGTTTTATGACTATCTCGTTGAGTTTGGGATTATATATCAACTCACTCTACTTGGAATACCACAGTAGAGTGATGTATCAGAAAGGAGAAATCGTACTTTAGTATATATAGTACAATTAATGATGAATCAGACATATCTTCCTTCTTTTTTTTGGGTTGGGGGGGGGGGGACATGCTCTATAGATGACTGCTTTCACACTTAATCACGTTCCGTCTAAAGTCGTCATAAAGACACCATATACAATATGAACTGAAAGAGTCCCAAAATGTCTTTTATGAAAATTTAGGGTTATGAGACTTACATTCGACGTCAAGTTTTAGAGAAACTAAGACCCAAATCAGATAAGTGCTATTTTGTAAGTTATTCCAAGGAAATAAAGAGATATTACTTTTACAATCCCACACATAACAAAGTGTTTATTGCTAAAAATAGTTTTTTTCTAGAAAAGAAATTTATTTCTAAAAGAGCTAGTGAGAGGAAAGTCAATCTTGAAGAAATTCAAGATATACAAATTAGCTTTTTTATCCAAAAGTGGAGAAGATGGCAAGCTGTGGATGTAGCTAGAAGTTTGACGGGGTGAAGACTCCACGTGGTCTTGCAATACAAAAGCGTTAGTACGAGGCCAGTAAGGGGTTCTCGACGTTAGCCCTTCGATACACAAGTCAGTTTTCAGTGATGTAGAGAATAGCAAAATGTTATAGCAAAGAGCGTGTAGCATAACAAAGTTGTACATACCTCCCCTTGTAGATGGGAACCCTCTTTAATGTCCTCTGAAAAGACAGGTCAAAAAGTGTCTCTGACACTTTTCCTTAAGTGAACATGCATATCACTGAGGTGACAAGCTGGAAGATTCTATTGTACGATTTACTTGTGGAACATGCTCTGTTGGTAGTGTCACAAACCTCTAAAATGGTACAAGGAGATACGTAGGTTGCCCCGTTGTACGCCGACCGGTGGCCGCTCAGCCAAGACACGCCTCACTCTACTGTGCTGCATTGAGCAATCTCCCTTTACTTAGCTTTTCTGTTATCGGAGGGTTGCTTCTCATCCGAACAGACACGCCTTTCACTCGGCAGGGATGACGGTCGAGGGATGCACTGCCTGATTATCTTATAGCCTTATTATGTTTGCTTAGCCCTGCTAGTTCGTTTGGGCGTGCCGCCTCTTCGGACATGACTCAGTCGAATGACCGACTTTGCCTGATCTGTGGACAACGTCCCTTTACCTTTCTTGATTTTGACCTCCACATCAGCCGATCTTCCTTACTTTGACTTATCTTTAGTGGGGTCCCTCTTTATCGCTGCATTATTAGCACTGAGGCCTTAATAGAAATTAAATAAGCACCACAAAGTATTGTGGATCATGAATCTATTATACCGCAGGAAGTTGTGGAGCAATAATATGTTCGAGTAAAACAAGTTTTACGCAGATCTGATAGGATACATCCTCAACTTGTGAGATATTATTTTCTCTTGTCTCAGTAATGTAATATTTGTTAATCTCAATGAGCTTACATCCTATCAAGAAGTTGTAATGAGCCCAAATTCTGAGAGATGGCTAGAGACCATGAGGTTCAAAATGGAATCCATGTATACTAACCAAGTATGGACTTGTGTTGATCCATCTAAAGGGATCAAACCCATTGGGTGATGGTCATATGCATACCTATAAGGGGCGATTGGTAGCTAAATGATTTAAGTAGATTCATGGTATAGACTATGATGAAACTTTTTCACCAGTTGTGATACTTAAGTTTATTATGATCATGCTTGCTATTGCATCTTCTCGTGATTATGAGATATGACAGATGTATGTCAAAACTACATTTCTAAATGGAAATCTACTCGAGGATGTGCATATGACACAACCTAAGGGTTTTATAGATCTAAAGGATGTTGAAAAAGTATATAAGTTGCAAAAGTTCATTTATGGATTAAAGCAAGCTTTTGGTAGCTGGAATCTTCGATTTGATGATGCGATCAAAACGTTTGCTTTCATAAAGAATGAAGATGAACCTTGTGTCTATAAGAGGATTAGTGGGAGCACAGTCATCTTTCTCGTCTTGTATGTAGATGATATACTTTTTATTGGAAATGATATTCTTACACTGCAGTCTATGAAGACTTGACTTGGGAATTATTTCTCGATGAAGGACTTAAGTGAAACAATCTACATTTTAGGCATCAAAATCTATAAATATAAATCTAAGAGATTGCTTGGTCTAAGTTAGAGTATATATATTGACAATGTGCTTAATTGTTTCACCATGTAGAATTTCAAGAAGGAATTCTTATTGATGTTACATGGTGTGAGTCTTTCGAATACTCAGCTCAATGCCCCTCTTGTAAGGAAAAAGGGACCTCATCGATTAAATTCCTTATACATATGTTAAAAGGTGTAATATCTGGAAAATTTAATAATAAGCGCTATTGGAGAAATAACCTTATTAGATTTTTTGATATTTTTTAGAAATTTTTCGGGATTTAAATAGAATCCGTATGACACGTTTAAGGGGATCAAATTAATAGGGCTTAGAGAAAGCCTCTTTGATATATCAATTTATGGGAGTTGATTGAGGAGTTAACTTATGGTTTAATAAATTAATCCTAAGTATTTAATTAATCCCTAATTTTCGTTACTCTTCCATTCCCGATCCTTCTTCTTTCCCCTCTCGCATCTCTCCTCGACATTGCTGACGCTGAGCTCTCCAGATCACGCCACGCCGCACGGCGTCGCCGAATCACTACAAGCACTGGCGACGTTACTCCTTTGCCTCTGGCCAGCCATCGTCGCCCCTCCTTTGTCCCGATCCGTGCCCTAGATCTTCGTCGATCACCGGACATCCATGAGCAGTCGACGCTGGGAGTGGTTCGACCTTCTCTAGCCACGAGATCATCTCAATGTGCATTCTTTTTGGTGTGATTTTAGTTTGTCATCGTTGTTGGATCAAAAAGAATTTAGATATCTCCAAAATTGCATGATATTATCCACTTTGGGCCTAAGTCATCATGGTTTTACTTTTGGGCTCTACCCAAAAGGTCTCATGTCAATGGAGATATCTTTCTCTTATAAACCCATGATCTTTCCCATGTATTTTCAATGTGGGACTATGTTTGCAACCTTGCAACCCCAACAGGATCTAACTCAAGTAAGTCCAAGAAGGTCAGAGACTGGATTCTTGGCAAGAAGAAGTACTTGCATGTCAGAAGACTAAAGGCAAGACAAGAGAAATCCAAGAAGGTTGAAGACTGAATTCTTAGCATGAAGAAGTCCCTTGTAGGTTGGAAGATAGGATGCAAGACAAAAGAAGTCCAAGAAGGTTGAGGACCGGATTCTTGGCATGAAAACTCAGAGATGAGTATGCTCCAGACACAAAGTTTAGGGAACAGGAGGTTCATGTGGCATGAGGTACTTGGGATCGATTGGGCCTAGGGATGAAAATTCTATTTTAGAATATACCAAATGATTAGTAAGTTTGCCAATCGATTAGTGAGCTAAAGCCTAAAACCCAGAAGCAAAAGAATATATCAATCGATTGACTAGTCGATTGGAAAACCATCAATTGATTGGATAATCATTGAGAACCAACTTCGAGAGAATAGAGTATTCCTGGATCGATTATTTGATTGATTAGGAATTCACAATTGATCAGCCAATTGATTAAAAAGCTACTCATGCGAGAATAGAGCATTCTCGGATCAATTATTTGATCGATTGGGAATTTTCAATCGATCATTCAATCGATTGAGAAGCCACTCATGCGAGAATAGATAACTCCCTCAATTGATTGGCTAATTGATTTAGAGATTTCTTCACGAAAATAGAAAGTTCTTCAATCAATTGGCTGATCATTGAGAAAAATTTTAAATGAAAATAGAAGCATACTAAATTGATTAACTGATCGATTAAGATGGGTAATCGATCAAGGCTTGATACCAATTGATTGGGATTCAAAATAGAATAATCTTAACCGTCAATCTAGAGTTGGTAGCACTCAACGGGTATGTCAAATACACCGTAATTGATTGGGATCTTCACCAATCGATTGGAAGCAGCGAAAATATGAGAAACAACTAGATTTTAAAGAGTTTAAAAGGAGATATTTTGATGCAATGAAAATAACTATTCCATTTATATTCTCCTGTGAAGCTCTCATCTTAAATCCTCAAGCAATATAAAGAAGAAGAATCAAGCAAATCACATTCTAATCTTTTCTCTCTTCTTCTTCTTGCTGTATTCTTTTGGGAGTTTCTTCAAAGCTTTGTTGTGAAAGGTTTTTCCACCTTTAATTTGTTCTGAGAATGAAAAGTTTATAGTGAAATATGAAACTACTAGTGTAGACCCTTGGATTAGTTACCTCAAGAATGTGGAGACTAAGTAAATCAAGTTGTTAACATTCTAGGGTTCTTTCTTTATCGGTCCTAATACTAGTGGAGCTAGGTAGTGGAAAACCTAGCTGAGAACTAGACAATGAAAGTCCTAGAGAGGCTAGATAGTGGAAGGCTTAGTTGAGAACTAGGTAATAGATGTCCTAGTGGGGCTAGACAAGGGAAGACCTAGTTAGAAACTAAGCAATGGAAGTATTAGCGGGGCTAAGCAAGGGAAAAATAAAAGTGGGTCATGGAGGACCGAATACTTGACATGAGATGGTAAATCTAAGTGGGTTATGGAGAATCAGACACTTAGCACAAAATGAAAAGTCCAAGTGGGTCAAAAGTTGACCTGACACTTAGTAATTAAGCCTAGTAGGTCAAGGTTAACCTTATGCTATGCAACGGGAATTCGCAACGAGTCACAGGTGACTTGAGGGTTGGGTAAAGGAACCCTAAACTCAGGTTCAGAGTTTAGGATTGGGCAATTGATTAGTATGATTGATTGACCTAAAATAACCGATTGGTGTAATTGATTAAAAGTTATTTTCATGAAGCACAAAAGGGTGCTGAATTGATAGGACAATTGATTTAGCATGGGTCAATCGATTAGGGTAATCGATTGAAAGTGTCATCATGAGAGAACAAAAGGAGCTAGAATTGAGTAGGGCAATCGATTCCAGCATCACCAATAGGGCAATCGATTGGATGGTTTTCATGAGGAAACAGAAAGGTGATGAATTGATTATTGGGAGATTGTTGGTGCAATTATTCTTGAGTCAAGGTTAACCAGTTTTACTAAGCTCGAGTGGGTTCAAGCTTTAGTTTCGATGTTTTGACAATATGTTTTGAAAATATCTAAAAGATGTATATCAAGATTGACTAGATATTTGACGATCTGTGAGAGGAAAGCCAAGTAGGTTATGGAGGACCAGATACTTAACTACAAAGTCCTAACTAGAGGGTTAGGCAAGGGTAAAGTCTGTTAGCGCTAGGAATTCCGTTCTGTGTAAATCCCCTGTACAAAAATTTGTACGAGCACAGAACTTTTCCTAGCAACCCACATGCTCGATCAGACATGTGTTTGATCAATCAAGCAAGTTCTTGATTGATCAAAGTGCACCTTGATCGAAGCACAAGATCGTTGGCCTCTTATGTTGGTGTTCAAGATCCATACAAAGAAAAATAAACTAATTTCGTTGTAGAATAAGAACAAGTTGTACCTTTCCTCGTATGCTAAGACCTCTCGATCTTCAGTTGTATCCCTCTCCTCTTCTTGAACATCATGTGGGCGACGATCTACCAAGACAAAACATCCGAACCTCTTCTTCCTTTCCAAGCCGCCTACCACCGAAGAATGCAAAGCAAAAGGGGTGCCTCCTTCTTCTCCTCCAAACTGCCAGCCACCTAGGCTTTTCTTCTCTTCTTCTTCTTCTCCTCCAAGCCCCGGCCACCAAGGGGAGATGGGGTGTTGGCCCTAGAGGGAAGAAAGGGAGGAAGAGAGGGATGTGGGGCGCTGGCCCTAGAGGAAATAAAGGGAGGAAGAAGGATGTGGGGCGCCAGCCCTAGAGGAAAAAAGAGGATTATTGAGTTGTGGAGAAAAACAAAAATTATTACTTATGTTTTTGTGGCACAACCTCCTCTCCTTTTATAACTCTTGGCGCCAAATAAAAGAGGAGAAAATTAACAAAAAATTTTTAGAATTCTGTTGAGAAAAAAAAATCTCCCTTTTATAACTCCCCTTTTTTTCTTTCTTTTTTTGTTTTCTTTTATTGTGGCCGGCCCCTTGCTTGGGCACCAAGCAAGGCTTGGCCGACCCTTTGCTTCGGCACCAAGCAAGGATGTAGCCAGCCCCTTTCTTGGGTAGGAAACAAAACTAAAATAGGTGAATGCGAGGCATTATAGAGGCTACAACAGGAACCGAGAGGAGGAATTGGTTTTAGCCTCCTGATGGACTTGAGCTTCCTATGTTTGACCCGAACACCCCAACTCAAGTTCATCAATAATAACTCATACCACTAAAGGGTCATTATTGAACTATCGTACCAATCTCATATTACAATATGAGCTCCTACTTATCATGAGTGTGTTAATCTCCCTGTGTTTAAGATATTATATGTCCGTTAATTAAATGAGTTACTCACAACTCACTTGATTAACATCTAACTCTAAGAGTAGTACCATCCAACTTTATTATCATGTCGGACTAAGTCCACCTGCAGGGTTTACATGATAATCCTTATGAGCTCCTCAAGGGGATATCATCAACCTAAATAAATAGGACATAGTTTCCATTTATAATCAACAACACACCATATAATTGGTACTATCTCCCAACTTATCGAGCCTATTGATTTAACGAATAAATCTCACCCATTGATAAGTTAAAGAAATAAATACAAAGTATATGTGCTTGTTATTATATAGGGATTAAGAGGATGCACATCCATAATAACAGAGGTTCTATTCTTTTATGTAATTAGTATAAATCGAACAACCTCAAACGGTTCTGATCAATACACACATAGTGTACTAGTATAATTTTATAGTCAAGACAGATGAATACGAAATTACACTACAACCGTTCTAATGGTTTGTCCCAATCTATCTTGGTTGTGAGCTACTATTTATAATTTATAAAGAACCGATAACATGATCTTCTGTGTGGTACTACACACCATGCTATCTACAGTATAAATTAAATGGACAACTGCATTAACATATATATAAATATAAAATGCAAACATTTGACCAAAGTGATTCTCATTTCAAAATAGATGTTCATACAAAAACTAGGATTATAATATACATCCCAACAAGTTTACCTAATGTCAAACTGATCCTCCAGACTATTTAAACTTTTGCGCAACATCCGATACTTCACAACTTTCAGTTGAACGTCTGAACCCCAACCCATACAGTCTTTTGTTTAGTGTCTGTGACCCCAAGACTTTCACCTAGTGTCCTTGACCCTAGAATTTTTGCCCGATGTCCTCAACCTACCAAGACTTCGCTCAATCCCATGGATCAGAACTTTCTTGCTTAGTCACAACTAGGAGTTTCCACCTGCCTAGTGTTCACTAGGACTTCTTTGCCTAGCCTCAAATATGATTTACACTTTCCTTAGATCACTTATAACTTTCCTGCACACTTAGTTAGACTTGTTAGAACAACAACAAACCTTAACTTTGAACCCTTTTCCATTATTAAAACCTAGGTGTAATCATCTGGTGCTCCTTACACCAGCATATATATGTCATATTATACATGCTAAACTTATTTCTTTCTTAATCTAAAATGATTAGGTAGGAAAAAAGATTGTTTAACACTTAATAACCTACTTAGGATGGGATGAGGTGATAGTATGTTAGGGAGACTTAGTTTAAATGTGTCCCGGTTGGATAAGGGGCATCCTACTTGGTGCATTTAGCTAAGAGGAATTAACTGAAGCTATCTCGTCATATCCAAAATTAGTTAAACCAGGATTTTTCAAGAAGTAGGTTAAGTGAAACGACCCTAACTTCTACCTTGACTTTAAACTGTGCTAGAAATTTCTACAATATTATTTACTCTCTCTTCATATTATTTTTTTTATTATTCTTTTTCCATAAAAACCGTCGTAGCTACACACTTTAATTAATAGTGAAAATGCGATTGACATATGAGTGCACATGACCGCCAACATTCAAAAACTAGTAAAGTTCCACGAACAGAAAGTAATGTACTAACCCTTACATCTCAAAAGAAATATAACTATTCTTTTATACCTTTTTTTTTACAAACCCCCTTAGAGCATGAATTATATAACACGTTTTATTATTATTATTCTTGCGATTGACTTATCCACATAAGCTGCAAGGTCCCCGAGTGTGTACTGCCAGCCTAGTTCGATCAAGTGTCAATGCCTCCAGTCTCCTCATTTTCCTCACCTGTATCCATTCAAATCTAGTGAGTCTAACGACTCAGCACATCCTGACCATGGCATCAAATAGTATATAGATAGGCACATGCATAAGAAATAAGACGAAAATCATGAACATATTCATTTCCATAAATCATTAAATTCTTATGCATGGTATATCATTTCATGTATCATTAATATTATCATCATTCAGCATAGCCTATAACATTTATCATAAATCTTTTTTTTTTATTATTATTAGGGGTGACTAGCCATCATCATTTATCCTTTGTTGGATTAATCAATCTCCAGCTATGGCAACTGGCGGCGGGGCATCAGTAACTCTTGTCACTGGGCCATGCCCGAATATGAGAATCTGATATTGGGGTCTCTTTAGAGCCTTGTCCTAAACGAGATCCCTCTGGGGCCTTGACCCTCATAGTATTCTCATTAATCATTATTTGGTCACAGTCACCCCTTTAATATATTTTTTTTATATGACTAACATTTTCATCGTTTTCCCTAAATCAGCATGCATTTTATCTTCAGCATTAATATAAATTCATGCAAGCTTTTATTAATATCACAAAAAGACACTTTTATCATATGCTATGACTATTCAAGACACCGCCTAGACTTCTAAAACATTCCCAAGTATGAGCTCGAGATGCCCCCAAAAACTAACCGAAGCCCAGCACTTTTTCCTTCCATTCCAAAACCCATCCCCATGCCCAGTCCTCTCAAAACCACTAGACATCCTCCTAACACCATCCTTATGGCAGCCCCTGCCCCTCAAATTCACCAACCATCATGATTTATCTAGCAAATCCAGGAAACCTCAAGAGCCTACTAGTTCACTTTTGGTAAAAGAAATCAAATAATTGAAAAATGTGATCCTCTATATTTATCAAACACACCTGTAGTAACTTACTAGAAAATCCAAGAAAATCTTCAAGAAACCTACTAGTTTCCTTCTAATAGCAAAATAAAATAACCAAATAATTGGAAACGTAATCCTCGATATTTATAGTAGCATACATATCATGATTTGAATGTCGCAAAGAAAGGTTTAAGGACGTGCCTTGGCGCGAGGAGACGAGGAGCGCGAGCAGGGAGCTTTTAGCCGACCCTCCTTCCTCCAGAACCTCACGTTTTTTTTTCTTCCCACTATGCTTTGGCGAGGGAGAACACGACGGCGCAAGTTTCCCTTTTTTTTTCCTCCTCCCTTTTAAAGCTAGGGCTTAGGCTTTAATTTACCCTGCTCCCATAATCCCACACCCTTTATTTATTTATTTATTATTATTACTTTTTCTTTTTAATTTCCGTAACTTTTTTTAATTTATCTATTTCCACATTTTGCAACCTTTTAGTATTTATATAGCCATTATTTATTCAAATTAACATGAATAACTCATTTAATTAAATTAATCTAGCAGTCGTTAGGGGATCTTTAATTAAATTAATCTAGTGGTCTACATTAAGGAATCTTGGGTGTTATATTAAGTGTATAATTTTTTTAAAAAAACTTCGTCTAAGAAAGTGATTGTTACTCAAATATCAAAGAAGGTCTATGTACCTCGCCACAACTTGGAAATTGATTTTGAAATATGCATTTAACTAATTGATGACTAAATCTAAATCTAATATAAGGTTAAACAATCTTTCAATTCAAACTTAAATTTTAAATCAAGTAAAATTAACAATATAGCTCAAGAAACTTTAGATTACTATGATTGATTGTACTGAGATACTTAAAACGGGTGAGATGACATTGACCATTAAATTGAAAATATTTTGAAAAAGTTTTCTAAATCTATAGGATTATTTTCTAAATGGAATTTCAAAATAGTGATTAAAATATATAGTAATTTTTTAATACACACACATACATATGTGTGTGTGTGAAATTGTTGATTACTAATACTTAGAGTTTTGCATCCTTAGGTGTAACGACCCGCCTTCTGATACTAGGCTGTAAGGCCGATCGCTACAGTTAAGCTGTGCTAAACTATTATTGCAGAATGAAGACTGGGCTAATTAAAATTTTACTAAACTACACGCTGCAAAGCTGAACTTACTATTCTGGGTGTACCTAAGGGTTGTACACGTGCTAGGGAAGGTGTTCGCCACTGAAACCAGACTTTGGATCGGTCCGCAGACCGATCTACTGAAACTGGCACGGGGAGTAACTCTGGATCGGTCGGCTGACCGATCAGTGGCTTGCTGAAATCCTCTAAAGCTTCTGTACGCTGCTGGATCGGTCTGCCGACCGATCCAGGAGCACACTGATCGGTCGGCAGGACCGATCCAGTGGCTCACTGATCGGTCGGCTGACCGATCAGTGAGCTTCTGTGCTCTCTGTTGCTCTCTGTTCGCATCCGGATCGGTCGGCTGACCGATCCCGGAACCTGAAAAACTCCTGGGCGCTACTGTATTGAGCTGGATCGGTCGGCTGACCGATCCAGGAGGATACAGTAGCATACTGTATCTGTCTGGATCGGTCGGCTGACCGATCCAGGAGCCTGATACTCCACTGGATCGGTCGGCTGACCGATCCAGTTTCTGATACGAAATCAGAAACTTCTGATTTCGACACTTTGTCGTGCCAAAAACCTTATGCAACAATTTTAAGTTATGCAAAACATTCTAACACCCATAGAACTACTATTTAAGTTATAACATACTGAGAAATGCATGGTTTACTAGTTTCTAACACTTAACACAAAGGAGAACTGAATGTTAAGTACTAATACTGAAATAAACTGTTTAGATCCCGAAGATCTTTATTCCAAACTCCTTGCCCACACACATCTTGGTTTGCATTGACCTCCAGCCTCCGCTACTGGTCCACTTTTCCTTTACCTTTATCTGCAGTATAAGAAAAGTAGTATCTGTAAGCTAAAAAGCTTAGTAAGAAACCAT
>JBBMJZ010000089.1:7394267-7420839 GCA_037833815.1 Zingiber zerumbet | reverse complement strand
ATGAAACTAAACCTAATGCAATAGAAAGAAATCCTAACTAATCATCAACAATGAATCCACAACGTATTGTCACCCTACGCAATGAAAATCATTATCAACGGAATTAAACTAAGGAACGAAATAGCAAGACAAAGATAAAACTAAATCTAATGCTATAAAAGAAATCATATCTATCTATTAATCATGAACCCACAACATATTGTCACCCTATGATATGGATTACACTATTAACAGATCCAACAGATTAGAAACTAAATGACAAAACAAAAATAAGACAAGAACAAAGCAAACAATTCAGATTCCTGCACTTATGAACTAAACAATGAACTTAATAATAGGTCAAATATCCACTCAAGGAGTTAACATACATTCAGATGCATTGAAGACAATAAGAAATAGATTTAAACTTCATCTAACCCTACCAATTCAGATCTATGAAACTAAACAGCCAAGAAACAATAAACAAAGCTAGAAATTAGAAAACATAAATGAAGAAATCAAAGAGGAAAAGTGATGAACCAAGGTGAGCTGGGAATCCCCAAGCACTCACTAATCTTGACAAAGATGTCAAGATCTTGCAACCAACAAAGGACTAATCCAATCAGATGATCTCTAGATTTGGCGAAATTAATCAACAACATCAAAATAAGAAGCACATAGCAGGAAACACTCTCAAGTCCTGGACATAATTAGAGCTTCGACGAAGGATGATCGTTGGATGGAAGGAGAGAAAATCGGCTGAAACCACCAAATTCCTCCACCTTCTATGCTCCTTCTTCCTCGCACGAAGTCACGACAGAAATTGGTGTTCAGATGGTTGAGGTGGCATCCCCAGTTGCTGACAGGTGGATGATGACCAGAGGAAGGGATGCCCTTGACCTCTGGCGGTGGAAAGAGATGGGATCGTCGAAGCAAGATCGTTCCCACCTCTCTGTTTTGACGCGAATACATTAGCCGCTCCCTGTAGCTTCTCATTTCCCATTTAAATCAGATCTAGATTAGAACAGATGGTCCAGATTGCTTCATATCTTGATCAATGGTCGGATCCATTCAGATCTAGATCAAAATCTCTAGATCTCGATCAATGGTTGTGATCTACTTTTCCTTGACTTGAATGAAGTAGATCTTTGATGTATGGCTCAGATTACTCTAGATCTTGAATGAATGGTTCAGGTGGCTCCAAAGCTTGATCTTCTCATCTAAACATAGATTTGAACCCAACTTGGTCTGATCTGACTCAGATCTATGCTCTCTTGATGCCTACAAATAATATATCCAAATATTAGCATCAAATAAAGCAAATATAAGATGATTTGTAATTAAGTCCACAAATGAATACAACTCATAAAATGTGATATAAACATGGAATTAACACATGAGAAGATCAAATGATATGCTTATATGAATCAAAATATCATGACTAAATGATGGTTATCAAGCAGCACCTTGTATTCAAACATCCAAGAAGTAGCACCTTCAAATCTTCATGAAACTCTCCTTTATGGGGTTGTATTCAGGCTGATTTTTACCTAACAATTGATTGCTTATCTTCATCAATTAATTGTCATCAAATCCAACCGTTTAAAACTATGGAATAACTTTTTTTACCTAACCAATCAATTGCTTAACATCACCAATCGATTAGCAACCATTAGTCAAACTAGGAAATATATTCGAAAAGGTTCTGTTTGCTGCTACAGTACTAGCAATCGATTGTTGGCAATTGATTGTTGTGTTCCAACGATTTCTGAAAGTTGATTAATGTGCTTTAGCAATCAATTGTTGGGTTCCAACAAACACCTTTTACACCCTCAAACCATGAATTTGGGGGTTTGGAGTCTATTAGTTGATTGATGCACCTTGTTAATCGATTAATACTCCTATATTAGACTTACAAAAGTTGTATTCTTGTCTTGCCTAGTATTCGGTTGACCTCAACCTATTAGGATTTCCTTTGGTAAGTATCTAGTTAACCATGACCTTTAGGGACTTTATCATTTGCCAAACATCCAGTCTTCCTTGACGTGTTTAGACTTTCTTCATTGCTAAGTGTCTGGTTAACTGTTGACCCACTTAGACTTTTCTCATGTCAATTTCTCTGTTGGACTTCTGATTGATAAATATCCAGTCAACCGTGACCCACTTTAATTTTCCTCTTGCTAACTCCTTGTTAGACTTCTGATCACTAAGTATCCGATCAATCATGATTTTCCTCTTGCCAACTCTCTGTTGGACTTCCAACCGTCAAGTATTTAGTCAACCGTGACCCCACTTGGACTTTTCATATCTTGTCAAGTATCGGTCAATCTTGACCTCTTGACTCTTGGTGGCAAAAGGTCATACACTGACCTTGAACACCTCACACTACCGGTCCCACAGTCATTTATAGAGAGGTAAATCATGAATAATTTTTTTTGCCTTTTGAACATAGACCATTGAATGGGAAAAGGAGTTCAAGGTTGGCCTCTCTACTCTTGCTCAACCAACTAATGATATTGATCGCCTATCAAACATCTGATCAACCTTGACCTACTTGACCTCTCACTCAACCAACTAACTAACATATTAATCAACTGTCAGTATCCATTCAACCTTAACTTATTTGATGTCTTACTCCACCCACTAACATATTAATAAAATATCAAAACTCTAACTTAAGTCAACTTGAGGTTGGTCAACTACCTTAACTGATTGCACCAATAAATCTAATAAATCAAATAGATTAGGCAAATAGAACACTTCAAAAGAGACTAGTTGAACGAAAATTTTAGATAAATAAAAGGATTAAATATATATTAAATTATTATTCTAATAATTATACTATTTTATTATCATGATTAAATAAAAAAATTACAACTAATTATTTCTCTTTTTCATTCATTCTTTTTTCTCTCCTAGTTTAATTTTTCGTTTTAATTCATTTAATCTTTAAAAAAATGCAATCATAATGTAATTACTTTTACTATACAAAGTGATCGATATCATTAATTAGATTAGGGATGATAATGCGAGGAGATGGAGCAAAATCTAAATTTCCATCCTTCATTTCACATATGAATACGGACGATCTCGACAGAGACAGAGCAAATTACCATCCCTAATTTGGATACCCAAACTATGATGGATTGTTGCTTCGTCTCCTAGTTCAGTAGTCTATTTCAATGCATCCCCAAAATTATTTCTTCTTCTAAACAAATTAACAAGTGTCATATTCTAAAATACACAATAAATATAAAGGAAAAAAAACAATAAATAAATTGATATTAAAAGCCACAATATAAGTTACTAAGGTACCTAAACCACCATACTTGATTAATCAATGTATGATTAATTCAAAGTATTGATTGTACACATTGAAAGATGCTTAAGGTGACACCCATCAATCATAGTCTCTCTAAATTATTGTCCTTGTTAAGATCCATGAACACTTCGTTGCTTTGGACTTTGTAACAATTAAGAAACACTACTTTTTGACAAAATGCAATTTAATTAGGTGGGGCATCACAATTAGACAATTATTGGTGCATGTAGTTTCACTTAAGTCTAACCCTAAGCCTAAGTCTAACCCTAAACCCTAAACTTCACACGTGTTTGAGCGAGTCTTAGATTACTAGTTTATTGGTCGGAGGAATGGACTATTTGGTCTGATGAATGGGTTGATAAATTTAAATTCTTGAAAAATAAATAGAAAAAAATGCTCAAATAAATGCTTCAAATTAGTATAATATATGAGATTTTTAAACAATCAAATTTGCATTTTAGGATGTGTTGAACTAAATAGAAAATAAATGAAATTGTTATTCTTAAGGAATGTGCCAATAAGGAATAAATAGGAATATCTATTTTTTAATTTGGTTTATGGAATATAGAACATGATAAATATTTCATCTAAATTCATATGTTTTTCTAAAATTTAAATTAATGTTTTAATTATTAAAAACTACTTGCAATTTTAAAAACATTAATTTTAAAAAGAAATATAAAAAAAAAACCTAAATTTTTACGATGCTATTTTTTGAACTCAAACTTTTAATTATTTTTATTTATTTTTGTTTTAAAAAAAGACATGATAATCTTGAGTCATCTAAAGGTAAAATTATCATCTTAGAGATCCATTTAGAACAACCCCATATATTTTAAAAAGGGATAAATTATAAGGACTTATTCAGTTTTAGTGTCATTCTAGACGAGGGATAATATTGAGTCATCGTTTGATATAAAATGAGTGTATGTATGAGATATTTCCATTATAAAAGCTTGACCTCTTGTTAGCTCAACTTGTGGGAATATGTATTCTCTGGATGTCTCGATTCAGAAGCTTCTCGAACTCCATGACTCTTGGATCCATAAGATGCTTGGATCAAGGGAAACTGTCCTTTGATGTTAAAGACCGTGCCCAATGCGAGAGTGAAGGGAGTGCTACATTGTACTTATATTTTATCTTTGTAACAACTAACATAAAATTATTGTCAGATATAAAAATCAATTACGTATAGGGGATTTTGTTAAGTTATGCCACACTGCACATTTGATTTGAGTCGGACATGCATCGAGTTTTAAACTTGTGTATTGAGGACTACCCTACAATTGATATAGGTAGTGTATCGATATCTTGGATTTGTTATATTTCTTAAGAAGAAATTTAATTCTGTAACACTTTAAAATGTAATTCACAATGTATCATTTAACTTCAATCTATGTTGGGAAATTATTAGTATAATCATCTTTGTATCAAGATTGATTAGTTTAACTAAATTTAAATGAATTCGAGTTTGAGTTTCGATGTTTGGATAATATGTGAAGAAGAGGTCAAGTATATCAAAGTTAATCGGATACTTGATAATATATGAGAGAGAAGTCAAGTACATCATGAAAGACCGGATACTTGATTAAAAAAGTCCTAACCGGTGGTTAGACAAGATAAAATTCTAACTCGAGTGTTAAGTAGGGAAAAAGTCATAACTGGAGGTTTGGTAAGGTAAAGTCGTAATGGGTGGTTAGGCAAGGAAAGTCCTAACTCGAGGGTTAGGCAAGAGTAAAGTCCTAACTGAAGGTCATATAAAGGAAGGTCCAAGTGGGTCAAGGATGATCGCACGTTGGCAAAGGAAAGTCCAAATGAGTCTGAGAGGACCGAACGTTGGCAAAGGAAATTTCAAATAGGTCTGGGAGGACCGAACGTTGGCAAAGGAAAATCTAAATGGGTCAAGAAGGACTACACTTGATGATCGAAAGTTCAACGGAAAGTTGGCAAAGAAAGTCCAAGTGGGTCAAAGGTTGACCGGATACTTAGTGAGGAAGTCCCAATGGGTCATGATTGACTGGATGTTGGGTAAGGGAAACTCTAGACTTGTATTAAGCAAATTAGGGTTGGGCAATCAATTGACACTAAACTAATTAATTAAGAGGATCTTACGAAACACAGAAAGGGCCCAAATCAATTGGTTAATCAATTGGGTCAAGCTTAATTAATTAGATCAATCAATTAAGGCCAAGAGTTTCACGAAGAGGAATTCACGAAAATAAGGCTAAATTGATTGACCCAATTGATTTATCCAATTCTAATTGATTGGGCCAATCGATTAAATAGTGTTTTGTTGTGAGGAAGAAGAATCAATTGTGGCAATCAATTAAGAAGTCTTAATCGATTGAGCTAATGGATTAAGGCATTTTCACCAGAGAATAGCGGGTTGTGGAATCAATTGAGTAATCGATTAAAGCTTTCTGAATCATTGGAATGACTCAACAATCCATTAGGGATCGAAAAAGAGCCATTCTGTAGGTGTGCGAATGGTTAGATGATGTTGTAATTGATTAGGGAAAGCTGAATCGATTGGGAGACATCAAGTGAACCCAAAAAAGGATTTTCACAAAGGTTTGAAAAAATACTCTCACACATCTTGGCCGCTTGTTCTTAGGTGTTTGGAGAAGAAGTGTTGCTATATTTTCTACTACCAAGAGGCAATTTAAAGTAAGAAAAGAGTAAGCAAAGTAAGGTTCATATTATAAAGTCATTTTCGATTTCTTTGTAACTAGTTTGTATTTCTTGTTTATATTTCTTGTATTTAAGCTTGTACGAGGTTTCTCCACCTCCGGATTATTTCCAATAAGGAGTATTTTTCATAGTGGAGTGTTTGCACTGTGTGGATCCTTGGATTAGTCATCTTAAGGAGGTGGATACTAAGTAAATCCAAGTATTAGTGATTGCTTCGAATTTTTTGTAGCAACAAATCATCAACGAAGTGATTGGAGCTCATCACACCCCCCCCCCCCCTTTCTAGCTCCCAAAGTGTTCTAACAAGTGTTATCAAAGTGAGACCACTCTTCATTGGACTAATTGCCGAAAGAGCAACAAGCTAGAGGAAGAAGAAGAAGTTGAAGCTTAAAGCCCTAATTTTAACAAGTCAAGGGTTTATCATTCAAGGAGCTCAAGTTAAAAATAGAGTTTAGAGATGGATTTAGATATGATATCTGAGTACCTCCACCATTTAGAATTGGGAGTTTAGACCTTTGGAAATCAAAGGTTCAAGTTTTCTTTACGATGGAGATAGAGCAATGGTTTGCTCTAATGGAGGGATTTCAAACTTCAATTGATGGAAAAGGGAAGCTCCTCAAGAAGAAGAAATGGACTGAGGAGCAAATCAAAAGATGTAGGGCCAATAAAATTGTAACCAAAGTGCTGGTTAATCTATTACTAAGTACCATATTGTGTAAGATTGGAAAGTATTAAGATGTCAAGGAGCTATAGAGTAAATTGACAAAATTAGGGAAACTCATTGGATCAAGAGAAAGAAAATTTGGAGGTTGAGAGATGCTTAACATTCGAGAATAAAGTTAAAGAGGCATCCACCTCAAGAATTGAGGGGAGCATCAATCATTGAAACCGGAGCAAGAAGAAGCTTCTATTTCTAGGTCAAATGAAGAAAGACCATGTGTGACCCTTACAAGCAAAGGTATAAAAATTTTAATTTATAAAAATAAAGATCATATTATTTTCTTTGAGTTTAGGAAAAATTGATACTACAAGATCAAATATCCAAAGTTAACCAAGAATATTGGTCAAGTGGCACCCAAAGTCAAAGAAAAATCAATAGAAGTCAGCCCCATAATACGAAAGGGGAGAAGTATATTGTGTGTTTCTTATACAATCAAAAAAGACATTATCAGAGCCAATGTCCAAGAAGAAAGGAGAAAGCTTAAGTCAAGGAGGATCTTCCAAGAACAAAGTTAGGGTACCATTAGTTATCCGACCAAGAAGAAAGGAGGAAGCTTAAGTCAAGGGGGAGCTTCCAAGAACAAAGTTAAGGTATTATTAGTTAATGGTACTCATTTAAATAATGATAACAAACATTATAGAAATAATTTTATTATTATTTTAATACTATTTATCATGAAAATATAAATCAAGAAAAATCTAAGGACAATTACAAGTCATTTTATGCTAGGACTACCATATGTAAGGGTAGGAAGGCAGGACATGGTTTAGCCAATAAATCTAAGAAAATTAGATATGTGCCTAAAAAGTAGAATATCCAAATTTGAGAATTTAAGGATAGAAATCAAGTTTTGTGGTCAAGACTTGATAAATTAAAAAAAAAATCTTAAGAAAATGATAAATGAAGTCATAGGGTCAAAAAACCAAAACCTGGGGATAGATAGGCAAGATTCATGCAATGACAAGAGAGGTTTGGGATACAAACTAAAGGTCAAAGAGAATGTGTCATCTTACCATAGAGTTTCATATAGTTATGGAACCAACATTAGGTTTAGGAGTCAAGTCAAAGTCACTAGGGAGGCTATTCATAGAGTTGACTTTGAGGAGACTAGTGTGACTAAGGCTTCTAAGAAGCTTAGGAAAATCATTAAGAAGGTTACAAGAGAGATTATCCCTAGAGTTAACCATGAGGTGACTAAGACTTCTAAGAAGTCTAGAAAAGTCAACAAAAAGATATCAAGGGAAGTTATCTCTAGTGAATACCTAGAACACCCAAGGGGCACCAAGAGGTTTTGGATTCCTAAGAGTGTGTTTTTTACACCCTAGATGGATTTAGAGTGTGTCAACTCTAATTGAAAGGGCAGTTAATCCAATCATGGTGAAGTTGGCACTTTGAAGCATTTTTAAGGTATTGTTACACCTTGAAAATGAAAAGTTAATTTTTATTCTTGAAAGAATAAGAATGTGCTAATAAAATTTAAATATTTGAACTTAATCAAATTGACACAAATATGATCAAAGTTAAAGAAATACTAAGTTGGGATTTTAAAATTTTTTAAAGAGATAAGGATAACTTTGGTTTATTTTTGTCTTAGCAATTAGTTAAGATTAGGATGAAAATTTAGGTACTTCCTTTTTGCTAGTATTGTCATGTTTTATATGCTCATCATATGTCATTGTTGGTGCAGCGGGGGTCGATAAGAGGGAAGTGAATTTTCTACAAAAATACAAAAACAAAATTAATCCTTTCCTAATTTTTTAACTCAAATTAGTAGCACAATTATAATAAATTAAATGAGCAACTAATAAAATAAAAAGAAGCATAAAATACTTAGTTATAACCTAGGTGGTTGTTAATCTAAGGTAAATGAAAGCACTAAAAAGTCTCCTTCGTTGAAGGCGGAGAAACCTCTTACACTCGTTGAATGCTCAGAAATAAGCTAGAAAATGAATATAGGCATTGTTAAATATTTTCTAGATCCAGGAGTCTTTTTATAGCCTCTGGAAAATGTTATCCGCAGCTTAAAGGTGCCTTTAAAGTGATCTAAGGTGTCTTCTATCAGATAAATTTTATCCACCGAGGATAAAACTTTATCCTCAGGAAAAGCTAGACTAGGGAAGGCGCCTTGCATAGGCTGGAAAGCGCCTTCTAGCCCATGGAAGGCACCTTCCATAAGGCAGCAAGAAGGCTTCTAGCCCATGAAGCCTTGAAGTTGCTTTATCTTCTTCGCGTGGGTGATGCTTTGGTTATTCGGAGTTGAGCTCACCTGAATCCAACTCCGACCTTCTCGACGAACAGGCTTTCTCCCCGATTTCTCATCTCTCGAATGTCATGCACGTCTTTTTTATCCACCGGTGTACTCTTCCGTAGCTCCTCGTCCCTCAAATACACTGAACCTTTGGCTCGATTCTCATGCCATCATTCTCGTCTACTGCGTCTTCCGCTAGACTTCTTATGCTCCTAAGTTCCTGCACACTTAGACACAAGACATCAAACATACATAGGACCTAATTTAACTCTGTTGACAACATCAAAACTATCTTGGGGTACTTACAATCTCCCCCCTTTTTGATGTACATCAACCCGAGTTAGAGTTAGGAAAAACAAACCATAAAATTTAACAAGACAAAAAAAAAACTAGAAATTTGTTAAGTACAAAGTTACAAAAGTACCCCTCCCCCTAAACTTAAGCTCTAAATTATCCCCCTTTGATCACTTCAAAATAAAGTCGGGGAAAGAAAATATAATAGTTAGATAAAAGTTTAAAATTTTTCTAAGGGCTAAGGAAACCAAATTTAGAGTAAAAAAAATTTACAAAAGATTTTTCAAAAGTCTAAATTTTCAGGATTTAATAATCATATTTGTTCAAATTTAATTTAAAAATAAGTTTAATACTTCAAAAAAATTTCTTAAAATTTAGGAGTAGTATATGAATAGGCAAAAAAATATGGAAAATATTTTAAGGATTTTAACATAAATACAATATTTTGTATAGAAACATAGTTTTTACAAAATAAATTTTAAAAATAGATTTTTATCCCAACAAATCTCCCAAAATTTTCAACAAAAGAAAAAAAAATTAAAAATAAGTTTTCAAGATTTTTTTTTAAAATAAGTTTTTTTGGTAAATAATCCATAGAAAATTTATTATTTATTAGTAAATTTCAAGAATAATTTTATAGATTGAGAACTAACTTTTCTATTACCAACAAAAATTAAATAAGAAATTCTAAGGAAAACTCATATGAAAAATATTATAAGCAGATAATATTCATTTTTTAAAATGAATATTTAAAAATAGTATTTCTATCTAAAAATCTGGCTAATTTTTCTATATGTTCAAAATATAATGGTAAATATGTGAAAAATTAGGTTTTTCAAAATAAGCCTCCAAAAAAATTAATTATATTTTTCAATAAGAATTAAAAGAAAATTATTTAATCAAGAAAAAGTCCCAAAAGTTTTTTATATAAATAGATTATGTATTGTTGCAATACGAAAAAATAGCAAAAATTATGGAAACTAAGTATACAAAATTCATTTTGCAAGAAAAATTAAAATAAATGCATAATCATTGATTTATACTAAGGAAGATTTAGGGACCCAAAACAAAATTTTACCTAATAATTAACAAGAAATTTTTTTGTTACAAATTTTTGTGATATTTTTCTAATTTGACCCTTGTAGAATTTAAAGTACCAATTTAGGCTTTTATAATTTCTTGAATTATTTGGATTAACACATGCAGGAATTTTTTCAATTCGGTCCTTCAATTTTTCATTTTCATCCTTTAGTTTTTCATACATTTCTAATGGACATGAGTGTGCTAAAATCACTTTTAGGTCTAAAATTTCCTTTTTTAAATTATTATTTTTTAATTTTAATGTACATAATGATTTAGACATAGATTTAATACCTTCGTAAAGTTGATTTGGAAGAAGTAAGCACACCTCCTTACCATGCCAGCTTCAATGTTTGACTCTCCCCCTTCACTAATGCTTTCTTCTGAAGTGGCTCTCCCTTCGTCACTACTCTCCACTTGGTGACTTGCCATCAATGCTAATCTAGCATACTCTTCAATTTCAGACTCCGATGATGACTTGTCCCATGTTGCCTTTAATTTGTTGTGCCTTGACTTGGTTGACTCTTTCTTCTTCTCATTCATCTTCAGCTTTGGGCAATCTTCCTTGATGTGCCCTTCTTCATTGCAGTTGTAGCATCAAACTCGTCTTTTGTTCCTTGTAGACATCTTAGCTTGAGACTTATTGAATTTATTAATTTTTAAAAATTTGAGAATTTTCTTACCACATAAGCCCTTTCGTCAAAAAAAGTTGACCCTTCTCATGTGCAGTGCGACATTGTTGTTTGGTTCCTTGTTCTTTCTGATCCCTGCACATCTAGATTCGTGTAGTTCAAAGGTAGAAAATAAATTTTCTAAACTACTTACCTCTAGGTCCTTGGATATATAGAAGATGTCTACAATCAACATCCATTCAGTAGTTCTCAGAAATGCAGTGTGTACCTTAATGAGTCTTGATTTGTTATCTTTTCTCCAAGATTTGTGAGTCTGGTGATTAGTTCTTGAATCCTCGAGTGTAGATATACAACTGTTTTATCTTCTTCCATCTGGAGGCTTGTTAGTTGATTCTGGAGCAGATCCTGCCTAGTGAGGTTCGCTTTTAACATTCCTTTGTGTAGCTCTAGGAACTTCTCCCAAAGTTTCTTTACTAATTCGTAATCTCTGATCCAATTGACTTCCTGGGGTAGAAGTACGCTTGGCTAGTGGAACTCAGCTCGTCCGTTCGCTATGAAGTCGGCTTGATCTTTTTTCGTCCACTGGCACTCTTCTTTCTCGACTCTTTATTGGTCATTGGGAGCTACAAAACTATATTTAATTATTAAGAGTAATTCAAAATATGTTTAAAAAAAATACCTCCATGCATTTTTTTTCATGTTGCGAAATCCCCCTTGAACTTCAGAGGATAGATGCTCAGTCTAGCCATCGTTTCAGTGCTTCACTAAGAAGTTAATCCTTTTGAGGTATTCTAGCTTTGATACCATTTGTTGGTGCAGCAGGGGCTGGCATGAGGGGGGGGTGTTGATTGCCTAAAAAAAAAAATAACACTTTCCCTATTTTTCAACTCAGATTAGTAGCATAATTAAAATAAATTAAATTAATAGGTAATAAAATAAAAATAGGTGAAAAATTACTAGGTTACAACCTAGGTGATTGTTAATCTAAGGTAAATAAAAGCACTAAAAAGTCTCCCTTATTAAAGGTAGAGAAACCTCTTACACTCGTTGAATGCTCAAAAATATGCTAGGAAATGAATATAGAAGTTATTGAATATTTCTTAGGTTCAGGGGTCTTTTGATTGCTCCTAGAAAATGCTATCCATAGCTTGAAGACACCTTTAAAGTGGTCTAAGGCGCCTTCCATCGGATAGATTTTATCCACTGAGGATAAAACTTTATTCTAAAGTAACGGCTAGGGAAGACACCTTCCATAGGTTAGAAGATAAATTCCAGCCCATGGAAGGCGCCTTCCACAAGGCAGCGAGTAGGCTTCTAGCCTATGAAGCCTTGAAGTCGCTTTATCTTCTTTGCGTGGATGATGCTTTTGTTCTCCGGAGTTGAACTCACCTGAACCCAACTTCGACCTTCCCTTCAAGCAGGCTTCCTCCCCGGCTTTTCATCTCTTGAATGATGCGTATATATTCTTCTCACCCATCGATGTACTCTTCTACAGCTCCTTGTCCCTCAGATACACAAAATCTATTGGCTCGATTCTCGTGTCATCATTCTCATCCACCGCATCTTCCACTCGACTTCTTGCACTCCTAAGTTCCTGCACACTTAGACACAAGACATCAAATACACACAGGACGTAACTTAATTCGGTTGACCACATGAAAACTATCTCGAGATACTTACCGTCATGATATCATATCTTGTATTCATATTTATATGAAAAATGTCATATGCCATGTCATATATGCATCATTTAGATATAATCGATTTCTTTTTGAAAATATGCATTTGATGTATGTTATAATCATTATCATGCATGGTTTTAAATTCTTATAATTAAGGACAATAATGGCATCAATTAATACTTAGGTTTGATGATAAAGCTTAAATGTCTAATTAGAAATGCATAAGCCCTTAGTTAGGAAAAACCTAATTTTCATCTCACAAAAAATATAATGATAACTTATATGTATATTGAGACACATTAAATACAAGTGATATGTTACGAAGATAAATAAAACTCAAGGTATTAATTTAGTATATCTTTTTGAGTTTTAGTATTATCAACACAAATGATTACATGAAGTCCAATCAATAGAAAAACTAATATACAAGTCATGTACATTTAGCCCAAAGAATGTAGTTAAAAATTTTATTTTGAAAATATTTTAAAATCATTTTATAAAATCTTGGTGAAGTCTATCTTTTGATAGAAATCACCATTGATTAGTTAGATATAAAGTAGAGTGAAACATTAAAAATTTTAATGGTTTTTAATTTTGTATCAATCTTTAAAAATGAGAGTGATTTTCATAGAAAACTATTTTTTTCATTATAATATATGACATAAATAATGTCTACATAAATTTTTATGATTTTTAGAAAATCTTAGAATTATTTAATGATTTCTGAATTTTAAGCTAAAATTGAAATAAGAAATTCAGTTATGGTAATCGATTAGGTCAATCGATTACCACACCACAATAAATTAGGGAAATTGATTGAGGTGAATTTCCACGAGCATAGAGGCTCGCGGAATCGATCAAGACTCCATAATTGATTGGATCAATCGACTAATATAGGTGTAATAGATTGAATCCCAACTTTAATCAATTTAAAGAGGCTATAATCAATTGATAGCTGAAACTAATTAATTAAGAAGGATGATTTTGGCTGAAATGGTGTGATTTCAGTCTATAAACCCACGATTAGTCGAGTTAACCATCCCTAACACTCCAAAGTACTTTGCTAAGTATTTAAGGGTAATTTTCTTAATGAAAATAAAAAATAAATGGTTAAAGAGGACTAATTTGAAGCTTAGGAGGAGATTTGGATTCAAAATTAAATTTTCAACCTCAAAACCTTAATTTTAGATTTCCTAAAGGTTTAGGAACTTCAAATCATTGTGATATGCTCAATGTTGAGCATAGATTATAATGAAAGGTATGAGACTTTCATTGAACTCTTTGACAAAATGAACTCTTAAGGTAAAGAGTTTTTTATGTGTGTCAAAGGTGGAGAAAATGTTGGATTTAAGTTAGAAACTCACATTTACACTTGGCTTGGGATGAAGAATGGAGTTGGGCTAATATGGGTTAGACTAACTTAAACATATTGTCAAATATCAAAAAGCAAGAGATTATTGGTGCAATTATTCTTGGGTCAAGGTTGATCAGTTTGACTAAGCTCAAATGGATTTAAGCTTGACTTTTGATATTTGGATAATATGTGAAGAAGAGGTTAAGTAGGTCAATGTTGACCAGATAATTAACAATATATAAGAGAGAAGTCATGTAGGTCATGGAAGACCAAATACTTGACTGAGAAAATCCTAACTAGAGATTAAGCAAGGTAAAGTCCTTACTCAAGGGTTAGGCAGGGGAAAAGTCCTAACTAGAGGTTAGCAAGGTAAAGTCCTAACTGGAGGTTAGGCAAAGGAAAGTTCAAGTGGGCCAAGGAAGACCCCATATTGGTAAAGAAAAGTCCAAATGGATATGGAAGGACCACACATTGGCAAAGGAAAATCCAAGTGGGTCAAGGAGGACCGCACTTGATAATCGAAAGTTCAATGGAAAGTTGGCAAAAAGAAAGTCTAAATAGGTCAAAGGTTTACCACACACCTGGTGAGGAAGTCCCAATATGTCATGATTGATCGGATGTTAGCAAGGGAACCCTAGACTTGGGCAATCGATTGACCCTAAGTTAATTGATTAGGTAATGGATTAAGAGGTTCTTGCGAGAACATAGAAAGGACCTGAATAAATTAGTCAATCGATTGGGCTGAGCCAAATCGATTGGACCAATCGATTAGGGTTAGGAGTTTCACGAAGAGGAATTCACGAAAACAAGGTTAAATCGATTGGCCCAATCAATTCAGCCACTTCTAATCTATTGGGTCAATTGATTCGATAGTATTTTGTCATAAGGAGGAAGAATTAATTGAGATAATCGATTAAGAAGTCTTTATCGATTGAGTCAATTGATTAAGGCCTTTTCGTGAGAGAATAAAGGATTATGGAATCAATTGGATAATCGATTAAAACCTTCTAAATCGATTGAGATGACTTACCAATTGATTAGGGTTCGAAAAAGAGTCGTTCTGTAGGTACACAAATAGTCGGATGATGTGGCAATCGATTAGGGAAAAGCTGAATCAATTGTGAGGCGTCGAGTGAACCATAGAAAAGGGTTTTCACGAAGGTTTGGAAAAAAACACTCTCACACATCTTGGCCACCGATTCTTAGGTGTTTGGAGAAGAAGTGTTGTTGTATTTTCACTACCAAGAGGCAATCTAAATTAAGAAAAAAGCAAGCAAAGTAAGGTTCATGTTGTAAAGTTATTTTCATCCCCTCGGGACGGTCTAATGGCTAGCGCATGAGGTGTTGCCACCATGAGGTCTGAGGTTCAAATCTCGGCAAAGCTGAGATAAAATGTCTCCCTTATGTGCTACTCAATATTCCAAAGACTAGTAGCCCAGCTAGTAGCCGCCCGTGATTTACCTCTTCCGTGTTAGCTCTGGGACAGGTTGGCGAGGGCGCTAGGGGCGAGGGTATTCGCCTTTTGCCACCATGTTGTAAAGTTATTTTCGATTTCTTTGTAACCTTAGTTTGCATTTCTTGTATTTGAGCTTGTACGAGGTTTCAACATCTCTAAATTATTTCTGAGAAAAAGTATTTTTCATAGTAGAGTATGTGCATTGTGTGGATCCTTAGATTAGTCATCTTAAGGAGATGGATACTAAGTAAATTCGATTGTTAAAAATTATTTTGAATTTTTTATTACAATAAATCATCAATGATGAGAAAATACCATTTCTACCATTTTTCTTTATTTTTTGCAATTTTATTTTATTTATTTAATTTTTAATTAATTTTATTTATTGTTTTTTCATCCATACTTATATATTTTAAAATTTTATTTAAGTTTTATTTTATTTTATTTTTAATTAATTTTATTTATTATTATTTTTTTAATTCTATTTAATTTTTATTTAGCTTTATTTTTAATTAATTTTGTTTTATTATTTTTTTTTTATCAATACTTATATATTTTTTAAATTTTTATTTAAGTTTTATAAATTTCTTCTCCCACCCCTGTTAGCCCCCCTCCCTTTTCTGATTTTTGTCTCCTATATAAATAACCTTTATACCCCTAACTTCTTTACTTATTATTTTTTTAAAATTTTATTTAGTTTTATTTTTTTAATCAATTTTATTTATTATTTTTAATCAATTTTATTTATTATTTTTTTCATCAATTTTTTTTAGTTTATACTCATATTTTTTCCCAATTTTATTTAATTTTTATTTAGTTTTATTTTTTTTAATCAATTTTTTTAATTATTTTTTATCAATTATTTTTTATTTTTTTATTTTATATAATTTTTAATATAGTCAAAATCTCTCTCTTCCTTTAAATTACTTTCCTAATTCGACACTTAAATTATCCACATCCAACTCTTAACACATATCAGAACCTCCCCTCCCTTAAAATTATCTCCCTCTAACTCTTGACACATGACACATGTCAGAAGCTCTCACTATCTTTAAATTACCCACCCTACATATGTCAGAACCTCTTCTCCCTTTAAATTACTTACCCTTCAATCCTTAACACATGTTAAAACACTCATCTTCCTTTAAATTACCCCCTTCCAATCTTGACACATGTCAGAACCTCTCATCCCTTTAAATTGATTAAATTTTCTATTTTTATATATTTTCATGCATTTTTTATGTATTATTACATGTACTCTTCATTTGAAAAAAAAATCCTCACGAGAATCGACCCCTGACCATTACGGTAGAGATATCATGCGCCCACCTTCTGTAGTACGCTGTTTTTAAAAATTTTACAAATAATAACTTCTAAAATCTACAACTAAACAATAAATAAAAAATTATAAACATATAATAAACAATAAATTATTCAAAAAGAATAAAATTGATAAAAAAAATAAAAAACTGATAAAAACAAAACCAATAAAAACAAAAGAAACAAAACTTTAAAAAAGCACGTGAATGTGAGAATAAGAAAAGGGTATAAAGGTAAAAAATTAGGTAGGGCCGGGTGGTGAAAATAGTAGGAGTGGTGGGAAAAGCGGCCCTAATTCAAAAGAAACAATAAAGAATAGTTATCCTAAAACAACCATTTCTGATAAAAATAAAAAAAGTACAATTTTACATTTCAAATCTTGGAAATTGAATATCTATTTCTCCATTACACCAAAATAATGAAACCCTACTTGATCCGGTCCGAGACCAAGAAATACGACAACTAGACCAAAATAATCACAATCAAGGGATTTCGATCGGTTGGCCACAAGTTGGCTCAATATTCGTCAAATCTTTTGTCGGGTTGGCTTTCTTTAAATCGGGCTTTAACAAATTGGTTGTCTTTAGGTCAGATTTTAAGAAATCGACTACCTTTAAGTTGGGATTCAAGAGACCGACTACCTTCAAGTCGGGCTTCAAGAGATTGAGTAATCGGGAGATCTTCCAAGCAAGGGTTTGAAAAAACTTAATAAAAATGTTAAATGGATAGCCTAGTCGGAACTCGGTTCAGCTACTTCAATGTTTAAGTCAGACCTTTGCGAGAAGGTGGAGAAACCAAATAGAGAAAAGTAAAGAGAATAGAAAATTATTAGATTGATCGAAAGTGAAAGGGTAATCCTATTTCCCGAAGAGCTCACCTCTTACTTTCATTATCGAAAGATGCCTCTCTATATGACTGGTGCTTTAACTGTCACATCCCTTAGTGATTGACGCATCAATAGTTACCTTGTGATGTCCTAATTTAGACAAATCACATTCAGATGCTACCCGAATTTAATTGACTTAAGATCTTCATTTAGGAGCTGATTTGGTTGAACTTTGATTGGAACTAACTTAGACTCGGCCTAAAAGACTCTGAGCTTAGTTTGACTCGACCTATGCTCGATCTATCCTAACCCAAGTCAGTTTGATTTGACTCGAATTTTTTTTGATTTTGACTTAGCTTCCAATGAGTTTAGCTTTTGAGTTGATCAAGCGACGTGATGTCCTCACCCTATTAATGATGAGTCATTCAACAAGTAAGATGTAGAGATATTATTATCGAAATAGAGTCCTACCATAATTTTAATACCAAAATTATCATCAACATATTCCCTGCAAGCTACGACCGGAGCTCACTCTATCCACGTCCATAATGAATATTTAATCGAAAGAAACAATAAAGAATAGTCGTTTCTAAAATAACGATTTCTGATCTTGAATAAAAAAAACTACAATTTTATATTCAAATGTTTGAATATTTATTTGTCCATGACACTGAAACAGTGAGACCCTATTAATTAATGGTGTTTCAATCAGTCATATATTATTCTGTAAAAATAATAAAAAAATAAAAAGAAGGAAATGGCTAAGCATTAGTATTCATGGGCCATGCTATTTGGTGGTGTCAATATCAAATATCATTAACAGTTCACAGTCAATAAAGTGCAGCATCGTGATGAAAGCATCTATTTTCCTTTTCGTGTGGATGGGTTGGCAAAGGCGCTCACCGCGATGAAAGCATCTATCGATTGTTTTTTTTTTTAAATTGGTTTCGACCAAATTTCAGTTTTAGTTTGTATGATTGAACTGGGCCAAATTTCGGTCATATATATATATATATATCACGGTCCATGATAAAATATAAATAAATAAATTATGAATGATAATATAATAACCATTTGTATGAAAAAAAGTCATTACACTTAACTAGACATTTACATCTATTAAAAATTAACTTTAAAACTTATTATAATAAACATAGATATCAACTGCACCTACTCGTAAAAGATACTTCAATGATATCTTAGCTTCCATAGTAGGTAAATCAATTTAGTATTTTTATATTATTTTTTTTTATCAATTTAATTAAAATTACTTTTAATACCGTTGTATCAATTGTGAACATAATTAGTGTGATAATGAACAAGTTGCAGTAATAATTATAGTTATATGCTAAAATAGTGTTAAAGTGATTTGATTAAATTAGAATTGATGTGGAGGTAAATAAAGGTTGATGTGGTGGGTCTTTAACTTGGCTAATATAAACTCCAAAGGATGTGTCAAATGCCGAGCCGACTCAACAAATTGAGTCATTGACCTCTTCTAAGGAGTCTTCCCAACAAAGGCGGACTCCCCCGAAGAGTTTTCCCAATGAAGGTGGACTCCTTCACCTTGGCCACTTAGCTTAGCCACCTTCAGCTTAGTCACTTGGCTCGACCATACTAGCTCCTTTATCTCAGCAACTTAGATGGACCACCTTCAGCTTAGCCACTCGGCTCAACCATGTCAGCTCCTTCATCTCAACCACTCAGCTCAGCCATGCCAGTACCTTCAACTCAACCACTCAACTCAACTACTCTGCTTAGTCATATTGGTTCCTTCAACTCAATCACTCGGTTCAGTCATTCGGCTAGACCAAGCCGACTCATCTCGTCGAACTCAGCCTTTCCGACTCTTCCTTCTTAACTTGGTCATGCCCAACCATTAGTTGTGTCGAGCTTTTGGTACCAAAAGCATGACCCACATTAGAGGTGGAAATCAATAGAACAAGGATGACATAACCCATAAAGTACGAGATGCCATGACTAGTAAGGCATGATATGACATAACCCATATAACGTGGCGATACGACACATTATATACTTGTATGGAATGTCTCATCTATTAGGGTACAGAAAACATGGGCAACATGGGCACCATCCCTCTTGCAAGGGAATATATATAAGGTAGTTCAACCTACAGGCAGAGGTATGCACATACAAGAACCCTCAATTTACTACTATTCTTCTACATTCATTCTTCCCCGCTCCTATCAGAGAGTTGACTTGAATGTCAGAGTGGTTGAACCAGGGCACGCCTTGATCTCCCTTCTAACCCTCTCTTAAGCTTTGCAGGCATCCAGATAGTCATACTTTCCTCCTACACTCGATGACTTCATCAACGCACAAGGCGACTGCTAGGTGGCTCGTCCGTCGATAGTCTCAGGCAGGAACAAATTGATGTTTTTTGCGAGAACACTAAGTTGAATCCTGAACTGAAATGTTGAGATGGATGACACCGGAAAACCATCAAGAAGCACAACCTCGCCAACATTATAGGTTCTTGTCAACATTGAGTAAGAAATTCCGAAGGCATTTCTTCTCCAAATGCGATTAGCTTCAACATTCAAGGAGGAGTCTACTAGGATATCAGTATGTGATTTCATGGGCAAGATCTCTTCTGCATATCTCCTCTGCCTTTGTGGTGGAGAAAATTTTTCCCTTGTTCTTCCACCCATCCCATAATTGCCACGTTTAAAGGAAGTTGGCCGATGTCAAAGACTCCCTTCACCTCCTTCAAAGCCATCTCTAAGTAGAGGTATTGTTCCTCCACCCCTCCAAGTCTCAAGCAAGTTAGCTCGGCTCGTCCATACAAGTCAGCTGGCTCAGATCGGCCATACTTGGCAGCTCAACTCGATCATACAAGTCAGCTCGTCTTAACTCGATCATACAAGTCAGCTCGTCTCAACCATAAAAATTAGCTCGACTTGGTCATACCTGGTAGCACATCTAGGCATCTTAACTTGGCTATACTAGGCAACTCGGCTTGGTTATACTTGGAAACTCAACTCGTCCATACAAGGCAGCTTAGCTCATCCATACTTGGCAACTCATCTAGGTAGCTTGACTCGACCATACAAGGTTGCTTAGATCGACCATATTTGGCAGGTCATCTTGGCAACTCAACTCATCCATATAAGGTAGATCAGCTCAACTCATCCATACTTGACAACTCATAAGGCAACCTAGTCTTTCAGGTAGCTCAGTCATCCCAAGCAGCTCATCCATACCCTTTTAGCAATTTGAGATTATTAGTTTAAGCCATATCGATAGATAAGTCTAAATTTAAATTTTATAATTTCAACTTAGAATGTATCCCTCTTTTTTATCAAACAAAAATGTCATATCTCTTCGACTCTTGTGTCTCCACATAATTACATTCCCCTAGTCTCAGACTAGTGGAGTCCATCAACAATTGCCCTTTTTAGGGTTCAATATCTTCCAAATCAAACATAGTCATGGCTAGCTCATATATCCCTCTGGTTTTGGACTAGTGGTGTCTATTATTAATTGCCTTTTTCAAAATCTAATCTCTCACGACTTGGACATAGTCGTAGATCGAGCTCATATATCCCTCTGATCTTGGACTAGAGGCATCCATCAACAATTAACCTTTTTAGAATCAAATCTATTTGGACTCGAATATAGTCACAGATTGAGCTCATATATCCTTTAGTCTTGGACCAATGGCATCCATTAGCAATTGCCCTTTTTAGGTTCAAATCTCTCCTGAATCGAACATAGTCGCAGATCGAGGTCATATATCAGACCAGCATTATCCATTAGTAATTATTCTTTTCAGGGTTCAATCTCTCCCAACTCAAATATAGTCATGGATCAAGCTTATATATCCCCTAGTTTTGGACTAGCGATGTTCATAATTAATTATCCTTTTTAGAGTCCAATCTGTTATATTTAAGAGATGTCCTAAGACAATTGCCTTATAATATGTATTATTTATTAGATAAATAAAAATTTACTATTTGAGTGTACATATTTTATGTATATAATTGAATCTTAAACTCACTTACTCAATGTCTGTAATAAAATTCATAACATGAGAGAACTTGTGATTGGATCACGACTAGTGAGTATCTCTACATGTATAGTTATGAATGTATTGAAATCTTCTCTAATTGACAAATTTATGTATTTGAACATCATTGATTCAGTGAGACTAGCACGGGTTATACTCCTTGGTCTAACCAAGCAACTGTTCCTCATTGGTGAGAGACATTTAGATGTTGAGAGTTAAATGTGGATATTACTTTTAGTAAATAGTTTATTGGAGTGACCTGTTGTAAGACTTCATATGATTCTCTACATATATAGATATGCCAATGAAGCTTTTACTACAACTCAAGTACAAGTTTCCTTCAATTTGAGATATTCAAGTCATATCAGTCATGAAAACTTATGCTTTAACATCTTAAGTAAACATCTCTTAGGAGGTATGGACCTAGGATGTTTGGGAATAAGTCAAAGTTCCCAAAGGTATTTGGATAAGCCACAGAGGATTTATCACTCCATGAGAGGAGACGTATATGTAGGATCATTGGTCACGTGAGAGGAGGGGGTGAATCAAGTGATTTTAAAAATATTTCTTTTCTTCTTAAAATTGAGTTCACAGTGGAAGAAATAAACTAAGTAAGAAAGAAAACAATACAAGAAAGCGAACACAAGTATTTTATTTGGTTTAGACCCTTCGATGACTACTACTCCTAGACCCAAGTCGCTTAGACATATCAATGGAAAATATACTAAATTCTCTACCGGTAAACTCCCAGTAGAGTAATCGAATACAAATAGAGAAATTGGAAAGTGTAACAACCCTACACTTTCCTTAACAATAAACTAAATAACTATAAATTAAATTTTGCAAACACATGGGCGAAGAAGTTGTGAGCTTAGGTGTTGGAGTTGATCCATCTGTAGTAGTCAGGTGAAGCAACATTGTAGGACAGTAGCAGAATGAAGTTTGAAGTAGCCAAATGATCGTGAATAAGTAGAAGATTCAATGCGAATGATTATTTGAGGTTGTGGTCGAAGGCTCTTTTATAGGCCTTTCCGGGAGCCTAGACCATCCCAAGTGCCTGGAATGAGGCCTATCCAATCCTTCTTTGTCACTGACTTATCCATGTCTAGCTGCCTAGACTTGATCTGGGTGCCTAGACCAATGATGTGTCCACCACTCGTCGAAGCTCTGTCTTTGAAAATTCATCCATCTCCGGGAGCATGGATTGGTCTGGGGCTTGGATTTTGACGTATGTCGACTAATCAGAGTGTGCCACTGATAGTGTTAAGTGAATGTCACTCGCTCACATCAAATTAAGCTATCCCAGGGACGAAGAGTTGTTGAAGAGTATGCTGGCGAACAAGAAGAAAGCAAGTAGCGATTCAGAGGGACGAGAAGCCGGAACGGAAGTTTGCTCGAGAAGTCTGGAAGTTGGGTTTGGGTGAGCCCTCTTTCGGATGGCCAAAATCACCCAAGCGAATAGAGCTAGAGCAGAAGACCCGGACCGAAGCGAGCGGAGCCGAAGTTGGAGGCCCAGAGAGAAAGTCAACAAAATGTGGTGCCCGGACCTAGTCAGGGTGCGGCGCCCAGACCAGTTCGGGGTGCCCGAACTCCGGGAGCCTAAAACCATTTCGGGTGCTCAGAACCCAGTTTTTATCCAAAGTAATGTGTCATTTGAATGTTGTGTCAGAGATAGAATTTTATCCCATTCCAGATACCTGGAACTCTTTTAGGTGCCCCGAACAGGGCTATATAAGCAGTCATACTCCTAGAAGCTAAGAATAACAAGAAATATCCAAGTAACACTTGTACACACTTTCTTTTCTATTTTGCTTCGTCTTTCTGTGCGTTCATTGCTGTAAAGAGGCTTCTCTGCCTGAACAAGAAATTAGTACGACTTCATCTGCCTTAGATTAACAACTTCTCCAATTGTAACCAAGTAAACCTAGGTGCCTCTATCTCTTAGTCTTTTTAGTATTTCTTATATGCAAGTGTTATTTTAATTAAGTTATTTGTTCAATAAAGGTTTTCGTTTACTTGATTTGTGTAGGGGCTATTCACCCCCCCCTCTCTCTCTCTCTCTAATTGGCCGCCAAGGGTCCTAACAAACCTACCATCTCTCGAATTCAAAAATAAGGGTATTTGAATTTGATAAATAAGCGGGCTTTTATGTAAATTATTTACATAAATAATATCATGCCTCTCATACATTCTCATTTTTGCATTTCTAGGTTAATCATTTAATTATAACTTTTATTAATCTACGTTCGATTTTGGACTCGAATAAACTAACAGGGGCAAACTTCTTAGACTGGTTCTGAAATTTAAAAATTGTTCTTAAAGATGAGAAACTAGCTTATGTCCCTGATCAACCTCTTCTCACAAGTCTTGATGTCGATGCAACTGTGGACCAATTGTTGGCCCTTTAAAAAATATAAGGATGATTTTGTACTTGCAAGTTATATCATGCTAGCTGCTATGACTCCTAAACTACAGAAACAACATGAGTATTTGGATGCTTATTATATTATCTATCATCTTCGTGAGCTATTTGATGAGCAAGCTAGATCCAAAAGGTTCGAGGTCTCTAAGCTTCTCTTTTGCTTAAAGATGCAGGAGGGTTCATCCATAGTACAATATGTACTAAAGATGAATGACTACATAGAGCATTTAGCATCACTCAGTTTTACAATAGATCATGAGTTAAGTATTGACTTAATTCTATATAGTTTAGGGAAAAGTCATTCACAATATGTGATGAACTATTGAATGAACAATTTGGAATCGACCATTCCCAAGATGATTAATACGCTCAAGACTGTAGAGCCTTCTGTTAAAGGTGAATAGAAAACTATAATATTAGTAGACTCCTCTAAGAAAGGTTCTAAGATGAAACTAAAACACCAGGCTAAGGGGAAGAGAAAAAAGGCCAAGATAGTAGAACCGACACAAAAGGGTCCATGTCATCATTGTAGCAAGATGAGACACTAGTGAAGAAACTGTAAAATCTATCTTAAGTCCATAAAGAAGAATAAGGCATCCGATGTCCCATCCTCTTAAGGTATTTTCGTTATTGATTGTCATTCTATTTCCTCAGACACGTAGATATTGGATACTAGGTGTGACTCACATATATATAATGACAAATATGGACTAAGGAATAGCAGAAGACTCATCAAGGGAGAAATAAGTTTGCGAGTTGGGAATAGAGCAAAGGTTGCTGCAGTCACCATCGGAACATACTTGTTACAGCTTCCTAGTGGACTTGTCTTAGAACTAGATAATTATTATTTTATTTCCGCATTAATAAAGGACATTGTTTCTATTTCTTGCTTAAATAGAAAAGGTTTCCATTTGACTTTTAATAACAATTATTATTATATGACATTGAATGATGTTCTTTATGGCACTGGAACTTTATGCAATGACATCTACGTGTTAGATACATTTAATGATGCATTCAATATTGATACGAGCAATAAACATGCCTGATTAGATAATCAATTAACCTCTTACTCGTGGCATTGTCGCCTTGGCCATATAAGCAAGAAACACATGTCCGAATTGAAAAAGATTGCAGTTCTCGAATCATTTGAATTAGATATATTTGATACATACGATTCATGTTTAAAAGGCAAGATGATAAATTTACCTTTTTCTAGAAAGGGTGAATGAGTTGATGAGTTACTTAGGCTCGTACATGTAGGTCCCTTGTGGTCGGCTAGATGGGGTGAATAGCCTGTATAATAAATTCAAACAAAACACCTTCCTCAAAACTTAAAGCTTGATTAAAATAAACACTTGCATAAAGAATTAAGAACCTAATTAAAAGGAAGAGGCACAGAAAGAGTTACTTGGTTTGCAATCAGCGGATTACTAATCCAAGGAAAGTAAATATCACTAAAAATCTCCTTTGGGCGGAGTGACTTCTTACAGCAGTCAACACTCACAATTAAAAAGATAAACTCAAATGAAATCATTTTCAAGTATTGTATTTAGCTTCTAGGATCAGGGATGCATTTATAACCCAGATCGAGGCACTTGGAAGGGTTCCAGGCGCCTGAATGTGGATAGAATTGTATCCACTTCACAATGGATCGCGCCACTTCACGTTTTGATAAACTTTGCAGTCTGTGCGCCTGGACGATGTCAATCAGACCCCCACTAGGCGAGGTGCCTGGTGGTGCCCAGGTGATCTAGGCGCCCAGACCGTCCGACCACCTAGACTTGATCAGCCTCCCTGTTGACTTTTGGGTCTGGGCTCTCGCTCCGGCTCTGCTTTGGCTCCGTTCACTTAGGTTCGGATCTTCTGCTTCGGCTCCACTTACTTAGGTGATTCCGGCCATCCGAAATAGGGCTCACCTGAACCCATTTTCTGACCTTCTCAAGCAACCTTCTGCTCTGGCTTCTCATCCCTCGAAACAGCCGCATGCTTCCTTCTTGTCTGCCAACATACTCTGCTCACTTGGGTGATTTTAGTCATCTAGAATAGGCCTCACCTAAACCAATTTTTTGGCCTTCTCGAGCACCCTTCCACTCCGACTTCTCATCCCTCAAAAACACCATGCACTTCCTTCTCGTCTGCCAACGTACTCTTTCGCAGTACCTCATCCCTTGGATGCACAGAGCCCGTCGACTCTCTCTCATGCCATCCTTCTCACTAGCTGCATCTTTCGCTTGACTTCCTGTGCTCCTAAGTTTCTGCATACTTAGACATAGGGCATCAAAATATAATACGACCTAACTTCACTTCGTTGATTGCTTCAAAATCACCACAGGGTACTTACAATACATATCGATGTATGCGGACCAATGTCAACTCATGCACTAGGAGGTTATAGCTACTTTATTATTTTCATTGATAACCACTCTCGTTATGGGTATGTGTATCTAATGAAATAGAAGTCTGAAGCCTTTGAAAAGTTTCGAGAATTTAGAAATGAAGTAGAGAAACAACT
>JBBMJZ010000089.1:7373005-7391817 GCA_037833815.1 Zingiber zerumbet | reverse complement strand
TCTATCGCTTCTTTTCGATCCATCATGTTTATGCGAGGCCCTTCCAAGCTATTGAAGGCCCCTTCTATAAAGTAGATCAACCTTCCATACGAAGGCGTGAGGGTGCCTCCAAGCCTCTCAAAGGCGCCTTCCATAAAGCAGATCAACCTCTTAACTGATCTTGTTCGTGTAAATGATGCTCCAGTTAACCAGAGTTAAGTTCACCCGAATCCAACTCTGACCTTCTCCGTAAGCATACTTCCTCCCTAGCTTCTCATCCCTCGAATGTCGCACACGTCCTTCTTGTCCACCAATGTACTCTTCCGCAACACCTCGTTCCTCGGATGTACTGAGCTGCTAAACTCCCTTCTTGTACTATCCTTCTCACTAGCTATATCTTCCACTCGTCTTCTTTTGTTCCTAAGCTCATGCACACTTGGACATAAGGATCAAAACACAATAAGACTTAACTTGACTCGGTTGATTACATCAAAACTAACCCAGGATACTTATAGAATAGACACTTGGCATGAGTGAGGAAGTCCAAACATTTCAAGTAAAATCAGATATTTAACATAAGAGAAGTTCTAGTAGGTCAAAGGTGACCGAATGTTAGGCACGTGAAGTTCTAGTAGGTTAAAGTTGACTGGTATTGGATAATGAAAAGACCTTATAGGTCAAGATTGATAGGATGATTAGGCAAAGGAAGTCACAGTAGGTTGAGGTTAACTGGATACCAAGAAAAATGAGATTTCAACTTTGGAAAGGCTGAAACATGGTAGAAATTAGTTGCTAGAAAGTGACAATCAATTGATAAACCCTAAAATCCTAAATTCAGAATTTGAGGGAATAAAGGAGGTTTGTTGGAACCTAACAATTGATTGCTAGAATGCAATAATTGATTGCTGACATTGTAGCACTCAACTGCTGGCTATTAGTCGATTATTGGAATCTAGCAATCAACTGTTGACACTGTAGCAGCACACAGAATGGTTCCAACTCAACTATTCGGTTCAACTATTGTTTACCAATTGACTAATAAGATCCAACAATCAACTACTGTAGTGTTTGAATGAATCGAACGTTCCTAACTCAATTGATCAGTTCGACTGGAGGCTACTAGTCAATTTTTATGGTTCATCAATCAACTAATAACAATCAAATTGTGCGGAAAGAGTCATTTTCTAGGTTTAAATGGTTAGATATGACATGATAGTCGATTGATGAAGTCTAGCAATTGATTGGTAAGCGGAAATCAGCCCAAGCAACAATCTTTAAAAGAGGGTTTCGAAGGAAATTGAAGGAGGCAATTCTTGAGGGCTTAGAGATGAAGTGTTGTTGCATTTCCTACCATTAAGAGACAATCCAAAGCGACAAAAGAGTAAGCATAGTAAAGTTTCACTTGTAAAATTGTTTTTGCTTTTATATGCATTTTTTTTTTTTATTTTGTGTTATATTGTTTTGCAACAACATGTGTTGTAAGAAGTTTCTCTACCTTCGAAAGGTATCCGAGAAGGAGAAGATTTAGTGTTGGTAGATCGTTATAACTAGACTTTGGAGTAGTCGCCTTGGGAGGTGGCGAAGCAAGTTAAATCTTAGTATCGTGCAGTTGCATCGATTTAGTTTGAAGTTTTTACTGTGCAATCTATCAACACAATCAAAGATATTTACCCCCTCTAACTTGTAAAGTCCTAACAACAAAGTCTAGAATTTTAAAATATTGATATGGTGTGAAATAGGGAAGTCTTAAGAATCTTTTAGTAGTGTTGATGAGTGAATATATATGATGGGCCTAGGTAATTTAATGAGCTTGTAATAAAATATTTCAAACATGTAAATTTTAAAAACTAAAAGCTCTATATCTAGATTGTGAAATCCATGTCTGATGTCATGGTTATACTACGGAGGATGCTAGGAGTGCAATGAATTTGGTTTGAAATGTTTTTAAGATGCTAAAGATCATTAGTGAGTTTTGACTCGCTAATGGCTATCTACAATATTTGAAAATTCAAATCTTAACACAATCTGAACTAGAGGATTCTCATGAATCCTTTGGTGATGTTGGTGAGTGGGTATGATATGCTTCGACCCTTTAATGAGTTCGTGATAAAATATTTCAAAGTTGGTCAATATTAGAAATTCACAACTCTCTATCTAGACAATAAAATCGATATTTGAGGGCATAATTACACTTAGGATAAGACAAAAAAAATACAATGGACTTGATTTAATTTGAAGTATTTCATAGGTTTATAAGGTCATCAACAGTAATAAGAAATTTAAAATTATATTAAAGGATATGATTACACTCAAGAGGCTTTTAAAAGTATAATAATATTGGTTTAAAGTGATTTGAAGGTATTTAAAGTTTAAGTAAATTTAATCAAAATTGGTTGATGTCCTTATAATATCTAAAATTTAAAAATTTTGACATGGACTCAAATAGATGAGCCATAGTAATTTTTTAGTGGTGTTGATGAATGAATAGGATAGATTTATCTCCTCTCGTGATAAAATATTCTAAAACTGTATTGATTAAAAAAAATAGCCATCATGCTTTGAACTTTGAAGTGTCTGCCGGCACCACATGCATTTCCACATCAGTATGAAATCAATCATCTGCCTTGTCATGCCAACGAGGCATTGCTCGGTGGGAGATGTATCTTGGAAACTGAGCCTCAACAAAGTTCCTTTTTCATTGTTTAATGAAGGAAGTCAACCTGTACAGAAAGTAAAGTCGATACGTTAAGTGCATTAGATGCATAGATTATTATTGCATTCAGTCTTGCTTCTTACTCCCGGATTCGGCGCATGCATTATATATATTTAAGCTCTAGCTATTAGTCAATGGACATCCAAATTAAGGCTAAGGGATTATCATATGATATCATGCCATCTTAATGTTAGTTTGATCTTTGAAGTAATTAATAGCGGAATCGAGCTCTTTGATTTTTAAGTTTCAATATGCATATGCATTTTGGAGTTTCTCATGAAATAATGTTAATTTATACAAATCCTCGAGATCACCATGTATCGATATGGTTGTCAGGTTCCTTAGGGGATAGATTATCATCACTATGATTCTATGAAGATTTTAAAATGTCCATATGACAACCCAATTTCTAGTGGGAGTATGGATCTTTAAGATTTTATTAATAAGCTCGTGTGCAAATAGCGATTGAAGAATAGAAATAAGTTTCACGCTTGATCACGTCATTGGCTAGGGTAGATGGTTTTCATCCTTGCCAAGATGCATATAGATGGGCAATGCCTTTTAGATTCATATAGGAATATATTACCGATAAAGTTCTCATGGCTTAAAAATGAACCTTAGGTTAGGTTGACCAAGCCTGAGTGATATTTTTTTTATCACCCTAGGTTCGAAAAGGCCCGTAACACAAATTTACCCTCTCAATAATCTTAAGAAGTTGGATCGCTTCATAAATTTTGAGTCGTATTGTGTTGGTCATGAGGTGACAAGTGTTAGCTTCGCGAACATTCTTCCTCTTATCATCTTCATGATCTATCTCCATATCTAATGAAATCATTGTGGATCACACCATTTAATGTGATGGATTAACCTCCATTGCTTCAACTTTGTGACCTATTCCTATTGACTCATGCACATGGCCAATCATCAAGAGTAGGACCAACACAAACATGGGTTAATTATAAGATGTGAAAGGTTGGCTCATCCTTATTAATAGTGCTGACTACAATAAAACTCTTGCTCTCGACTTTGCCTAAGCTTTTGATCTTACCTACTCGAGTTTAGACCTTTGATAATTTGATCACTATTCTTTAATTTGTAAGTGTGGAGCACATTGGCTCAGAAACAAAGTAAGTGAGAGTTTTGAGAGCTTTGATGGAAATGAAATTTATGTTTAAACAGAATATAGGATTAATTTAAGGGGAGATTAAGGACTCTTTCTTTTCTTTTAGGTCATCCACTAGGTTACTCTTTTCTATAACATCCATGATCATTTAGTTGGTGCATCAACTCGACCAATGGCTTGCGGATGGTTTTTTGTTATGTCATGGTTGGTGCAATTGCCTCAAAAGATTTGATTATCAAACTCAACTTCATAATCCTTATGCTATGGTTGAAACAAGTCATACAAAACTCGACCATCGAAATCAACTCCATAACTCCCACTTGGGCCTAGACTCAGATTGATATCCTCAAGAGGGTGAGTTGATATCCTCAATTGCCATATAAAGAGGAATGGACATAAATAAAGTTGTCCTAAAAGGAAATGTGACTCATGTAATGAGATGCAATTTAATTAGATGAAACTTTGTTTAGTCTATTAACATCTTTAAAAGAGCACCCTTCCCTGGTTTACAAGATGGTCTTGCTAGCATCCCATCAAACAAGGATGCTCGGCCATGTCGAGCTGATTTTAGAATCCTTGTAACTAGAAAAGGGATTTTTTTTTTTTTGAACTTTTGAAGCCAAGTGATGAAGATATTGGAGTCAGTTAGCCAAATGATCTCTCAAATTCTATGAAAATGGTACTGAGGACTACCTTCCTCGTCGAGAAATGAAAAGTTTTGAGATGTCTTTTCTTGTTCCATAGATAGATGTACATGTAAATACTTCAGCTGAATACATGTTGCAATTAGCTTCTTAGCCTTTTCCCTGTAACAAAGAGAGATGAATATCGATGTGACTTTTTGATGTGTTAATCTACCATTGAACCATTTATGTTCGTGTGACCATTTTGATGTGTTAATGATCTACAGTTTTAAGAAATAGAACAATGGAGATATTGCGTTAGATTTTTAACAAACAATGTTTAAAACCGTCTTATATGTTTAATTTGGCATTTTGGAAGCCCATTTATGATGGCCAAAGACTATTGATATAGACCTGTTTTGTATCGCACTATAATATCAAATAAATTATCAAATCCCTCTACACTAATATAACATAGGAAATGATCTGGATTGTCTTTTATAAAGAATGTAACGGGGTTGATAAATCTTAAGACCAAGTTATTTGTAAATGGAATGTTTGGGGGTTTGGATTTTTGATATTGAAATGACGGGTTTGTGTTGGATGCTAAAACTAACAAATGAAAAGCAATGCATGTAACTAAAAATTTAAACTAGCTAAACTACAATTGTGGGAGAATTAAAGGAAACATAAAGTAAAACATACATAACCTAATCTAACCTAATTGCGATCCAAATTAATGATAAGAACTTAAAGCATTCAATGAAATAAGCATACAAGTAATTATAGGAATTGAAATGCATTAACAAAATGTAAGGGGCAATTAAACAAACACATAACAAGCATGAAAACTAAATTAATCTAAGCCCTAAAGATTCGGAGATCTCTCCCTCCGATGGATGCATGGTTGTGGAATGAACCAAGCTTCGATACCATGAAGCTTGTGGACAAAAGTGGAAGCGTCTATCCTAACCCAGATGAGTGCTCGTCGATGATGAATTCTAGTGATGAAGATGGGAGCGCCTCTCCTAATCGGTGGTCCAGGCACCCGAAGTTGCTCTAGGTGCCCTGACGACCAAAAGTTGATTTACACGAAGAGCTAGAGCATGATGAATAGCAGACCTACGTCATAGTCTAGGCGTCCGAGAGTGGTTCAGGCTCTTGGAGATGGATAAGTTTTGAGGATTGAGTTTTGACGAGAGCACACCACATCAGCCCTGGGGGGGGGGGCTCCCAGGGGAGGCTCCAAGAGCTCGGAGTGGGCTATAAAAGGAAGATTCGACCAACACCTCAAACACAACATTCCTAATATCTTCCGATTATGTGCACTCCTTAGAAAATGTCTCCATGACGCCTGAAAGTTGCTCCAACGACTACTACATTCAAGATTCGTTCCTAAGGCATCGGTATTATTTAAATTTTGAAAAGTTACTTGTTCTAAATTGTAATTCACTTTTTGTAACTTTTCGATTAACTAGTGATTGCCCAAAAAAAATACTCTCACATGCGAACCTTAGAGTAGGAGTCACCATAGGCTCCGAACCAAGTAAAACTTAGATTTGTTAGCGTTATTTCTTTTCTTTCTGTCTTTATTCTACTGCCGTTATTTTCGAGTTTTAAAATGAGCATGAAAGCCACGAGTGATATTTACCCCTCCTCTAGCGCAACGATCCTATAGCGGCAAGGAAAATATAATGAACGATGGAAGATGTAGGTAAATTATTGATGCATGACCAACATAGAAGTATCCAATCTTCAACGGATCATAACTTTTGATTCGTGATTCGGAATCAGACTATGTCTATACTCACACCTGTATAATTTAAAAATCTATGTTTGTAACTAGAGAACCTATAACCGTCGAGTTTCGGACCCAAAAACACCATTTAGGTTCTTTTCGAAGAATCCAAATATTTTTTTGTTATTTTTAGTAATTTATATATGTATGGTATTTAGGATATTTTTGGTATGTTAGGTGTTTATGGATTAGAGTTTGTCTATATAAGCATCCTGTTTAGCTATTTGAGGGATTATCCTCTATTCTTAATAAAGTTTCATTTTTTGATAAAACCTAGAGCTTTGCTTTTATAGCGGGTCTCTCTTTGGTTTTCCAACAGTTTCTCTTATTGTCTTCTCCTCAATTCCTCATTCTCGTTAGTCCACAAGATAATCGCTATCCTACCTAGTGTCAATTATTCGACTAGTAACTAACTGAGAAAGGAAACTAAAGAGTGAATAAGAAAAAATGACCTTCATCATATTCATACATGTATATGATAATGTAGTCTAAAAAAGAAGCTAAACAGGTTCTAAAGTGCCAAATACATGAGTGAAACTCACATACAAGAGGATAAAGAATAAGCTTATTAAGATCCTCACGACGTATATAAAAATTATTAAACTTAATCTATCTAGGTAGAATCCATTGCTACACCAGAAACAACATGCAAGTAAAGTACCCAATCATGTCAATCGATCTAAAAACTCGACAGTCAAACTTAAAAAACTTATTTATTCTCAAAGTATTATGAGGGAACATGCAGATAACTACAAAATAAAACTACACAAAAGTATAAAGCAAGAAGCAAAGTATTCAAAGAAAAGCAATCAAAGCATAGTAACAAACAAGGCAAAGCAACAAAGAAGTATAAGATAAAGAAGAATAAGAAAAAGAAAGGAAAGGAACAAACTTCCCTTTATTCCTGGTAGTTGAAGGAGATTCAATAATAGAAGTCATGCTAGAAGTGGGATGGTTCGAGTGGAGGTGAGCACTTTCTTCATGTAAGCAGCATCATTAAGCTTTGTTCCCTCCATCGTTGCCTCCTTGAAAGTTCTCCAAGGTGATTGGAGACCGTTCAACTATAGCATCTACTCTGAAAGTGGAATAATTGAAGTAGAAATAAAGATCACTCTTTCCACCTTATTCTATTTGAAAGTTCTTCCATGAGGTCAAAGATGATTCAAGTGTAGGATTCAGTCTGAGCGTGGAATGCTTCTAGTTGAAATTCAAACGGTTCTCTTCACCATTTTTCCATTGAAAGTTCTTTCAAATGATTGGAGGGGGTTCAATTGGAGTATCCACTTTGGAAGATAGATTATTGTATTTGATGTTAGTCTTCTTCAACAGGAATGTTTGAGACTTTAACTTAAATGAGAGTGTCCAGTTTGGGGGCTTCTAGCTATTCTTCACTCATGGCGGGATCAGTTCATCATATTTGCTTGCTACCACTATCCCATTTGACTTCTGGTCAGGTTCGATATTCTAAGCAATGATAGCTAGAGATTGTTCACCCTTCTTTAAATATGCACACTTCAAATGAATAGGGAAGAGCTGTAATTCCAAATCATGTGGTTGCCTAACTGAAGAAAATAATTCCTGGGGTACTACCTCCTCTACAAAATCATCTATAGCAAAACTACAAGAAAATTCAATTGGCAACACACAAACATTACCATCCACATCTAGTACAACAACAACAACAAAAATTATGCATGCAACATTCATATCATCAACCTTTATAACAATAACAACTTCATCAGAAATTTTACATGCAACATCAACATTAATATCATCTGAATAGGCATCATGTACAACTTTATAATTGTAATACAAAGAAATAAAGGAGTCATGTAGAGTAGCAGAATTAGATACAAGATTATCACAAACTATATAATCCATCTTCTCAAGTACATCGATACCAGTAGAATGGTCTCTGAGGGAAACTAACTGGAGTCTCATGCTTGTAGCTGGCTGATGGATGATACAAGTTGATCCATATATATGAATCTACAAATTCTTTTTTGATGCATCAGCTCATTGTTAGGACTGAAGAATATATGTTGCTTGTTGCTGCATTTGAAATATCATTTTTTGTATTTGCAATGTTACTTGATGAACAAGCTCTTTTAGTTCTTGTATTGAGATATTTACTTGACTAAGAGTAGGAGTTTGCTCACTAAAGTCTTGGAATGTCCTCCAAGAAATTTGCTCAACTTGCTAGAACAACTCTGGTCCGTTAAGCATCGGGTCATTCTGAAATCCCAGTAGAATTTGATATGCTGAAAAAGATTGATTATTGTGCATCCTCATACTCAAAATTTGGATGATCTTTCCAACTAGGAATATATGTATTAGGAACTAGATCATACATATTTTGTTGTTATGTATTCTCATACCTGAAATTTAAATGATCTATCCAACCTGAATTATAGGTATTTGACAAGTGGGTTTGGAAGTATTGATGTTGCTCAAGAATTTATAAGGTTGATAGTACTCAGTTGGATGATCATTCCAATCAAGAATACAAGTATTGGCAATTGGACCACACATGTTGTTGGCATTGGTAGTAATGAGGCTCTATGAGAAAAGTATCTGCTTGTTGTAGGATGGGGAATTCATTAGTTGGATGGAGTGGATTGACACAAATAATATAGGTTCTCATTACTTACACTGGTTGTATGGTCTAATTGAGCCATTAAGAATAGTTCATTGTATACTGTCTTAGAAAAAACTTATCTCATACAATTGACTCTTCCTATTTTATTGCTCAACACCAAAATCATAAGCAATTTTAAAGCCTCTAAATTGTTGAGAATAGGAATTTATATTGTTCATAGAATAAGTTCCCGCCTTACTCTTAAACAGTAAAACAAAGAAGATCAAAAGATACATAAAATGTACAAGACACAACACATAGATACAAGAAAATAAAAGAATTAAGGCCTTAAATAATTTTTGAATTTTTATGACCACCAATAACTATGGAATTTTTTTTTTTGAAAAAATAAAAGTGGTCTAAACATTAGAATTTGGCAAAAATAGGCTGTTAGTCACAACAAAGTGGTGAATATTCCCTGTGCCCAAATTCATCAACTTGAAAATTTTTAGGACAATTGGAGATACCAAAATTTCGTCGATCAGAAAAATAAAATAAAAAATAAAAAACAAGCAAAAGCAATCTTATTATCATACACCACTAACACTCCTCAGTAACAATGTCATTTTGATATAAATCTGTCTTGTGTTGCATTACAATATCAAATAAATTACTGAACTCCTCTACATTAATATAGCATAGGGAATGATCCGGAGCGTCTCTCATAAGGAATGTAACGGGATTGATAAATCTTAATTAAGACCAAATTATTTTAGATTTTTGATATTGAAATGGGGGGTTTGTGTTGGATGCTAAACCTAACTAACAAAAAGCAATGCACGTAATTAAAACTCTAAACTAGTTAAAGTAGTTAAACTACAATTGTGGGAGAATTAAAGGAAACATAAAGTAAAGCATACATAATCTAACCTAACCAAATTGCAATCTAAATTAATGACGAGAACTTAAAGCATTCAATGAAACAAGCATGAAAGTAATTAAATGAATTGAAATGTATTAACACAAGTAAAAAAAAGGTAAGGGGCAATTAAACAAACACATAACAAGCATGCAAACTAAACCAATCTAAGTCTTTAAAATATAGCGGAGATCTCTCCCTCCAATGGATGGATGGTTGTGAAATGAACCAAGCTTCAATACAACAAAACTTGTCGACGAAAGTGGAAGCACCTCTCCTAACTTCAATGAGTGCTCATCGATGACAAATTCCAGCGATGAATATGGTAGTGCCTCTCCTAACACGGATGAGTGCTTCATGCGGAATAGACTTAAGCTTCGAGAACACAAAGCTTGTGGATGAAGAGGAGCTTCTCCCTAACTTGGCCGAGCTGGTCAATGGGGGCAGATGCAAGATGGATGAGAGTGACTCTCGTAGCCTAGATGAGTACTTGTAAATGATGGTGGCCACTAGAGATGGCAATGGAAGCGTCTCTCCTAACCCGAATGAGGACTTGGATGGAGAAGGAAGAGGAAGAAGACTCTCTCTTCCGGATCTAGATTTGGTGGCTCAAAATGGGGAATCTTTCATTTAATGAACTGGTGTTTGCTTTTATATCTCGTGTGTTATAGCCATGTCAAAAAGCACAACATGCTCATGTCAGCTGCTGGCGAAGCGAGGAACAGTGGGAAACACAACTGTGTTTGATATTGGAGGTTGGCCTTCGACTCTGTTGTGACCAAAGGATATTCACATATCTCTACAATGATATGATATTGTCCACTTTGGGCCTAAACCTTCGTGAATTTACTCTTAGGCTCTACCCAAAATGCCTCATGCCAATGAAGATATCATACATCCTTTTAAACCCATGATTTTTTCCATATTTTTTCAATGTGGGACTTTGATTGAATCCCCAACAATCCTCCTTTCAAACGAAGGATCATCATTACTCTCATGGTCTGAGCTTCCCCATGAGCATCCGACCACTCTTGACCTGTTTGGGCCTCCCCATGAATATCCGTTCACCTTGACTTGCTCCGGGTCTTCCCCGCGAGCATCCGGTCATCCTAACCTGTCCCCACGAGCATCCGATCACCTTGACTTACTTCAAGCCTCCCTGTAAGCATTCAATCACCTTGACCTGCTTCGGGCCTTCTCCGTAAGCATATGGTCATCCTGACCTCCTTCAGACCTCCCCGTAATTTCGTTCAAGGCCACCCTACATGGCATCTGATCTAGACCATGACTCTAATACCATTTGTTGTGACTAAAGGATATTCAAATCTCCACAATATTATGATATTATCCACTTTGGACCTAAGACCTCATAGCTTTGCTCTTGGGCTCTACCTAAAATGTCTCATGTCAATAGAGATATCATACATCATTTTAAACCCATAATCTTTTTCATATTGTTTTAATGTAGGACTTTGATTGAATTCCCAATAAACTCTAAATTGTGGGGAACAGTAAGGGACATGGCTAGTCTGTGTCAGGGGGTACAACTAGGCCGTGTTAGGGGACACGGCTAGGCCATGTTGGCTTCTATTTTGTGCGTTCGAGGCCTCCTTTGATACCTACAAAACAAGATACATTCATATTTTAGTAAAAAGACTATTAATTAGGACGGATTTGAAATAAAGCTAAGAAAAAAAATCCATACTTGTGAAGTATGATATAAACACATAATTAAATATATAGGAGATGATTAAAAATATTAAATATCAGAGTCAAAATAATATATCAATATTGTTATTATCAACTACCACAATATCAAAAAATTCACAATGAACAATTTAAATCATCACAAACTTACAGCCATAATCATTGTTGCAGCTGCACAGCATAGGCAATGGAATTCTACACAAAAAAATTATTATTGTAAATTTAAAAAAATTTCCTATCATAGAGCAAGTTGATATTCTTTGTATCAAATAACTCTTAGAGATATCCTAGTTGTAGGATTGACATCGATCTTGGAATACATATCAATATAAGATAATTAAAAAAAAAACAAAATGATAATCGCGTTGCAAAAAAAATATGATAATCGTGTTGCAGAAACACTTTTGTGCACCTCACCACCGTTTTTTTAAAAAATAAATACTGTTGATGTCTCGCTAAAGGCCAACAATAAAGACTTTATATTCCTATATCGAAGAGGGATCTTCACATAGGGTGGCCACATGGTTGCTCGACACAATGGGATAATAGGATGGAAACGGAGACACCCCCTCCAATTTATTTATAATTGTCTTTCCTAAATCAATAACTTTACCTACTTAAATTCATTCGAAGATCAAATGAATCTTCAATATTTTAGAACTCTTAGAGAAGTAAACTTTAAAGGTGATGAATTACTTAAGTTTGAAGTCAAATTAACAACACAAACTCAAGCCAAAGATGGAGAATTAAACTGAGAATCAGATTTATAGCGTTAGTAAACTAATATGAATCAAAGAAAAAACAGAGCCAAATTTCTCTATTTTCTGTACAATACAAATTAATATTTGAGTTATTTCCCAAGTCCAACTTGCTCATTCACAAGATAACTCACTCATCAAAATCAGCCATTTGCACAATATCCTTCAAATGAAATGCGAGCCCTGCCCATGGGAGCTCCCCTCACAGCTGACAGTGCCTGGTTCAGCCTTCTCGCCTGTTGCACCATCTCTTTCATCCTCTGCGATCATCACACAACAAACCTTTTACGATCCATCAAAAAACTTAATTGTCATCTGCAACCACAAACAAATTGATAAACAGTGCCTGCCTTATCATCTGCATAGATCTTGAACTGGATCTTCTGTTTCTGCAGTTGTTTCTGGTGCTGTCGGCCACTGCCGCCGAATATGAAGATACAAACAGTAGCAGCAACTGCTGCCCCAATACCTGTCAATCTCCAGTTACAACCAAAGTCCTTACCTTTCAGTTCAGATCCTGTGTGATCCTTCTTTTCCTCCTCCTCCATGGCTTTGTATTCAGCTTCTTCATCTGTGTGCATCTCCTCCGCTGGAATTACTGCAGGATTCTCCACCTTCATTGAGAAGTAGCCAGTATTGGCTACAGGTTGATTGAGAAGCTCAGGCTGTTTGGTGCCATGGCTGCTCGGTTCTTGCAACAAGCTGTTGCTGTCTGGGAGAATCTCCCAGTCTTGCAGGTCAACCCCTGGGCATGTCTTTTCCATTTGAGAACAATACTGGGGAGGAGAAGAGGACTGTGTCAGAATTAGGGGAAGTTTTTGGTGATGTCTGAATGGCCAGAGGCTGAATTGGGGACTTATCCTTTCAGTTCTAATCAGTGGAGAACTGGAGAAAGGGACTATGCTGGTCTGGACCACCTGTGAAAAAAATTATATCCTGTTATCCACTGCTTTTCAAGGTGACTTTCATCAAGACATGAGTTGTCCACGAAGATCAACTATTCTCGGTGCATGATTGATTAGAGAAATCAAATCGCCAGGGAAACAATCCTAAAATCCCTCCTTTTAGATATGTCATTTAGTCTTTACTTCCCTTTCAAATGCCTTGGGATGAATGTCAAGGGACGATAAGTGCATTATCTTTTGCCACATGATTAATTAGAGGAAGGGCACTAGAATTTAATAAGGTGACAATATTTTTTTTTTCTTTGAATCGTCGTGTCTTTGGATTGAACAGACAACTCGAGTGGCTCATATCGGTTGAGTCATTGGTCCAATCAACTCAGGCATCAAGTCGGTATGTGAAGCTAAATATAGACAACCAAGCAGATTCGGAGCTAAAGTGAACCAAATCTGGTCAACTGAAAAACAAGTCGCCTTGAATCAGCTGGTGGGTGCAATCAAGAGATCCAATCCGATCATACTTGGCAGTGGCCTTCTTTAAGTATTGGGTAGCTTCATATTTATAAAACTGTTAAGAATACACAAGAAGACTACTTTATTGACAATTATCATTTTATCACATCGTCGCATGGAAAATTCAAGTACATAGAAAAGGGAACTGCAAAGCAGCGAACAATGCGTCTCTTATTATCAGCCTTAAACTAGCTTCTTAAATTAATTGTAACAGCGGAAAACTAAATTGGTGTATGTTTGATACACAGCAGAAGATTAAGCTAATGAGAAAGAAACACACAAATTTGTTTAGGTAACATAATGGAATAAGAAAATTTAGTTACAACCTCTCCCTCGCAGAAGAGCTGATTGCAATCACACCATTTGCTGTAACAAGGGCATCAACTGGAATGTCGGTCGGGGACATTGGTATCACGTTCTCGAGAATTTGCACGGAGTATGCAAGTGCAACTGTAAGGAGCCAAGTAAGAAATAATAAAAATCAATAGAACACTTTAATGGGTATCAATATAACTATAACTATGAAGAGGTGTTTTGAGTAGTCGATGCTTAGGGATGACACAATCAACCTGTGCTTTAGGGTAGGCGTATAATTTAGTTGGGTAGAATATCAGTAAGATTGGGACTTAAATACCCATCTCAGAGCTAAACCATGTTTGAATTTGGTGAACTTTGTAGAATTCTCAGGCACCCATCAGTTTGACTAACTGTGAGTTATGCTCAACTAGAAGAACAAGAACTTCAATCACATTCGTGTTCCGAGATGCTCGTCAGTTTGGTTAGCTACATCATATGATCAGACTCATAGGGGAGCAAAATTAGAGAGTACTTTACACAATGCAATCCCTATCCGTGCAACTTGACCTTTGCCGTAGATCAGTTTGCAGTGCAAAGCAATAATAAGGGAAAAAAATCCACATTGATAAATTATACCAGGTTATTTCATCTTGTCAATAATATTGGGCACATTTACAACAAGATGGAAATGCAATGGTTTCTTTTACCAGAATTGATGGCAAACATGATATGAGGTTACCTCGAAGTGGCTGTTTCCATTTTCGCTGATATGCGAGCTCTTCATATTTCTTCAGGAAAACATCATAGTAACTGCAGCATGCACAAAATGTAGATCATGCCATACAAATAAAAGTAAGCAGTATATCGTATGCCGAGAATATAGTTCTTAAGATAGACTTCATGATTGATCTGGTGAGAAAAGGTACGGAAGGATTTGGCTTCTGACTTAATGTGATGTTAAGGTGGCAATATGAATGTCGCAACAATAACTTAAATAGAACAGTTAGAATAAAAAGTTCGTGATTGGTAAGGGAAATCTCACATGAAGAATAATGGAGTATTACCCCTATGGAGAGTTATATCCTAAGAAATATAATTAATTGAGCAAACATAAAAAAGGGCTCCCGTTTTTTTCATTATCATCAAAGGGCGCTCCATGTTGTGGAAATATTAAAAAGGACACCACATTCCTAAATTTCTTCCCCAATTGCCCCTCTTTACCTGGCCGGTCCAACATTTGTAACACAAGCCGGCTGCCCAGAAAAACCAACCCAAAGCTGCTACATTTTCCAACTGTTAGATGATGCAAATCTGATCATCCCTAGGGTTCATGGAACACAAAGCCAGATCAATCTAGGTCCATGTAGTATTTTTGGCCTAAACTGCTACATGATGCAAATCTAATCAGTTGTGAAAGAGGAATGCATCTTACAACTCTCTATGGTCCCAAAAACACAATTCAATGACCAAACAAGCATCGAGATTGGTGTAAATCCATGTAGCAGTTTTAATCAAAAGTGCTACATGATATATCAATTTGGTTAAAAGTGTTGCATCATGAAGACCATTTAGTTTATATGAGAGGCAGACACGTAAGTTACAAGTGTTGGACTGACCAGATAAAAGGGGCAATTGGCGAAGAAATTTAGGGATGAGATGTCTTTTTGATATTTCCACTTGGGGTGCCCTTTGATTTTTGCCCTAATTAACTTGCATTCTATAAACTTCATAGAAAATTTTAAAAAAGATTAATTGCTATAGCATCCCAGCCTTTACTACTTCTATAAAATCTATCCTCGCTTTCTAATTTCAACAAATCTATGCTAACCTGTTAATGTCACAACAAATATATCTGAGTCAGATTTTCCATCCATTTACTTTTGCCTGCTGAAGCTCCCGTTCATCCTCTTGAGCAAGATTTATACGTATGCATTCTGTTCTAATAAGCTCAAGGGTGTAGTTTGTCCAAATTGATATCATCTTATGTGGCAAACAATCAACCATTCCCGTCTGCCAGTAACTCAGGATTACAGATGCAAAGATTTCAAAACTCCCTCGTATGCTTCGAATGTTAGGTAGACTTTTATCTTGTTTATTAAGTGTAATTTAATATATTAAGAAAGGAATGATAAAAATAAAGCGGCTAGAAAGTAAAAGATAATGAATCAGACCACAGAAAGGATATCTTTTACTAAGTGTAACATAAATTGGTTATTCCTCTTATTCACATTATAACTTTATTTGCATTTGAATGTATAAACTAATAACTAAATATATTTTTAAGAAAAAGAAAAGGGACACCTTCTAGGAGTTGAATTATTTCAAGCTTATTTTACACATGCCAATTGAAATCTCTCAAATAATATGGAAATCCCTCAAACAATACTATAGTATAAAGATTGATAAGCTATTTTATACTCTTCACCTTTATTTATTAAAGTGTTTTGTTTTAATTATCATTATGTATTAAATAAGTATCAACATGTCATATTTTGATAAAGGCTGCAATGAATAAACTAGCAAATCAACTTCCTAAAGATTCTAATGATCTATTGAGTTAGAACGATATATTTACTCAAATCATCGGACCAAATAGATTTGGTCAAGTACATATGCTTGATGATGGTATTAGTCCATTTGATTTATGGGAAGAAGTTCATAATCGTAGGGCATGTAATCAACTAGTGTTAAAATAGAAGATAAAATTAGAAAAAAATGGATGAACAAGTTAAAAAGTAAGGCCAACAAATTGCAATGTTAGAAGCAAAGATTTCTAATCAACCAAACTATAATTCTCTTTCAAATTGTAATAATAGTCAACACACATCATCAAGTAGTAATCCATAAATTTATATTCCTTCTCATCCAAGTCTATCTTTACGGGTAAAGTTTGTTTAATTAATTTATTATTATATATTCTACACATCTTCAAACTTTTACGTTGGATCGGGTGGACTAGCTAGAGGACAGTGAATAGCCAGCAATAAAAATTTAGAACTTTCTCTTGCTACTTAGCAAGGTCACACTAAATAACTAAACAAAAAAATGACATAAAAAAATTAAGAGACACAGAATTTATTTAGTTTACAACCGAGGAGGTTGCTAAGCAAAGACAATGAAAGTTCAACTAAAACAATCTCCTTCGTTGAAGGCGAAGTAGCCTCTTACAGTAGTTAGAAATTCAAGAAATTAATATAGAAAATGAGTACAGAGTGTCTTGTTGAACTCCTAACTCCAAGGTGCTATTTATAGCATTCTGGATGAAGTTATTGTTATGTTGATGTGGCTTAGAGGCGCCTCCAAAGACATCCGAGGTACCTCCAAGTGGATAAAGCCTTATCCTAGTCACAATGGGAGCCAACGGCTAATGTTCAATGGAGGCCCCTCCGATCAGCTGGTGGCGCCTTGGATAGGCGGCGCCTTGACTGTTGTTTATTCGAGGCACTTCCAAGCCATTGAAGGTGCCTCAAGTCCGATTTACGGCAAAAGTGAATCTTGTCATTTGAGGCACCTCAACACAACCGAGGCACCTCGGTCTTCAACACTCAAAGTCAACTCTCGAATTGACCCTTTTTATACTTCACTTGTGTGGGTGATGCTCTGATCATCCGAAGTTGAGCTCACCCTAACTCAACTCCAACCTTCTCCTCGAGCAGGCTTTCTCCCTGGCTTCTCATCCCTCGAATGTGCCATGCGTGTCCTTCTGTCTCCATCGATGTACTCTTCCGTAGCTTCTCATCCCTCAAATGCACTAAATCCATCAACTCGCTCTCATGTCATCCTTCTCGCTCGCTACGTTTTCCGCTAGACTTCTTGTGTTCTTAAGTCTTTGTACACTCATACACGAGGCATCAAATACACAGAATCTACCTTAACTTGATTGATCACATCAAAACTAATCTAGGGTACTTACATTTTATTCTCTTTTGCACTTTCATGCATGTAAATTGGATGTTCTGTCATGATCCAAAGTTTATTTGATTCAACAAAAATTATGGCAAAAGGAGTACTTCATAGCATAGATCCAAATACTATAGTAGGAAAATAGACACTGTGACCAAATTGGTGTGACATATAAGTACAAGTTATCCTAGAACCATAAGAGAGTTTAATCAAATTGTAAAATCTTTTACAAAGGTTTGAGGATACTATGGGAGGAATGATAACTTGGCCTTATCATCTGACATGATTTTAACCTTTCATTTAAATATTATTAATTTATTATATTTATTGTGTTATTATAATTTTAAACAAATATGAAATATATTTGCAGTTAATAGTAAGCAAAGACTACTATTAGGTCCTTATATACTTTATATTTTTCTCATTTGGTATGAAATCCAATCTTTTGAATTATTTTTATTATATTTTTATTTTCATTATTTTATTTCACTTATACAAATATATGTATTGTATTTGTAGGTGGCAAGTATCTGAATTTTGCTTATAATATGATGGTTGAAGATGATCCAACTAATTGAGTTTTTATGTTACAAGACTTTGTTAGTTCTAAAATTTAATATTTTGAGTATAGAGTGGTCTTAGTCTTGGATGTAAATTACTTATCATTAGTATTGCATTTGTAAATTTGACTCAAATGATTGTTAGATAAATAAAAATTATCTATTTGCACTTTAAATTGTATTTTGTTAAAAAATTCTATTATAAATGATGGATGTATTGTGATGATTATACATTTTGAATTCAGACTATATATTCCAAATAAATATTTGTGATAATTTTTAATGTCTTTATAAATTATTATAAATGGCATTTATTAATGCCATTATAAATTATTTATGGTGTCATTTTAAATTGATCTTATTGTTAATTAGAGCCCTAGAGCCAATCATTTGATGATTGTTGTATGGACTCATTGTATCATATTCTTGTATATTAATA
>JBBMJZ010000089.1:7265809-7280570 GCA_037833815.1 Zingiber zerumbet | reverse complement strand
TGCTTAATTTGTGCAGGGGTTATTCACCCCCCCTCTAGCCAGCCGCCAATGATCGAACAGGTGGTATTAGAGCGTGCTCGCTTCAGGAGGACTAACCATCGAACGAAGCACACGAGATGGTCGGATCGAGCATCCATCCACTAAAATTCGAGGTGGAATTCGCAAGATGGAAAAAGAAAATGGAGGTATTCTTTAAAACTGATTTTAAATTGATTTTAATAATAAAATTTGGTTTTGTAGCACTTAAAGGCAAGGAAGAATACCAGTGGACGAAGAAGGAGCAGACCAACTTCGTGGCAAATGACAAAGCAGAATTTCATCTACTGAGGGTCTTACCGCGACAAAAAGTCAACTGGATCAGCACCTACGATTCAGCAAAAAAGCTTTGGGAGAAGTTCCTTGAGCTACACGAAGGGGCGTCCGAAGCAAAGCTCGTAAGATGAGATCTGCTAAGGAACCAGTTAAGTAACATCAAATTGGAAGCAGAAGAAACCGTTGCACATCTTCACTCAAGAATGAAAGAACTCATCACCGGATTCATGAATCTCGGAGAAAAGGTAAGCAACCAAGATTTGCTAAGGTACACGCTTAATGCATTTCCTAGAACTATAGAGTAGGCATCATTAGTATATGTTTACTATATATCTAAAGATTTAGAATATGTTATCTTAGAGGAAATGTTTTCAACATTTGAAGTCCATGAAACGAGATGTGCAGATCAGAAGAAAGAGTCAAAACATAACGTTGCCTTTAAGGCAAAGATAGATGAACAAGATTCAAAATCCTCTCTCGATGATGACGAAACTGCAATGATGGTATGACAATTTTAAAAAATATTTAAATCTAAAAAATCTAACAATCCGCAGGGTAGAAAGAGAAGAAAAATTAGATGTTGTCACTGCAATGAGGAAGGGCACGTTAAAGACAACTGCCCTGAATTAAAGGACAAGGACAAGGACAAGGGCAAGAACAAGAAGCCCATCCAAACGAACAAATACAAGACTCTAAAGGCGACGTGGGACAAAACGTCGTCCAAATCAGAGACCTTCTCCAGACTTGCGTTAATAGCAAGTCATCAAGAAAATGAACACGAAGCAAGCTCGTCCGAAATGAGCATCGAGAGTATCGATGAAGGGGGAGCTACATCGAAAAAAAGTAGCAGTTTAGAAGGAGCTACGGACAACAGGATTGATAAGGTAAGTTAGGTATGATGTCTTCCACCTGATAAGTTATTCAAATTTGTTAAATTACTATCAAAAAGTTGTTGTATGTTGGAGAAAGAAAACAATGAATTGAAATTAATTTTAGATGATCTTGTCTCTTAGAAGACTTTGAAAAATTAAAAATTAAAAATAGAAATAGAAGAATTGAAAAATCGTACATACACACATATTAAAAGATATAATTGGCACCTTAGATTTCATAGGGCCAAATTAAAAAATTATCAAAAAAATATGTACCTAAGAAATTTTTGATTAACCCAGTTGGAAGGAACATATATTGAGTTTCAAAATCATATTTGAATTAGATATTTAAATTTAGGGCTTTCAGAGAGTAGATTAAATGTTTAATTTCCTTAAGAAGTTTTGTCTAGAAAGTGATTGTTGCTCTAATAACCAAGAAGGTCTAGTGTCTCGCCACAGCCTAGAAGTCAATTTAATAAAATAAAATATTTAATTGACTAACTAATAAAACATTTACTTGTGATTAATAATACTTTAAATAGTTGTCAAAATTACTTAAACATTTTTTGCATTTTTCTTAACTTAGAAAAAAATTTTGTAAATTTTTTTAAAAAACTTTATCAACTCAAATTTTTTTCCTTAGACTTTTGAGATACCCCAATTTTTTATGTGATCAAAGGGGAAGAAGGAAGGAAAAATTAAGTCTAGGGGAGGTAGCTTTAAATTTTTATTTTTTTTTACCTTTTTTTGCACTTAATAGCAAATTTATTACTTTTACCTTATGTTGGTTTACTCTAACTTAACTTGGGTTGCTCACATCAAAAAGGGGAAGATTGTTAGTACCCAAGATAGTTTTGATGTGATCAACCAAGTTAGGTTATGTCATGTTGTGTTTAACCATGTGTCTAAGTGTGTAGGAACTTAGGAGCATAGGACGTTGAGCAAAAGATGCAGCTAGCGAGAAGGACAGCATGGGAGAGAGCCGATGGGCTCGGTGCGTTTGAGGGACGAGGTGTTGCGGAAGAGTATGCGGGCGGACAAGAAGGAGGCGCACGACGTTTCCGAGGGATAAGAAACCGGAGTAGAAGCTTGCTCGAGAAGGCCGGAAACTGGGTTCGGGTGAGCCTTATTCCAGATGGACGAAATCACCCAAGCGAGCGGAGCCGGAGCGGAAAACCCGAACCGAAATGAGCGGAAGACCCGGACCGAGGCAAGCGGAAGAGCTGGACAAAAAAAATTAACTGTGTTGACTTTCTTGGTCGGGGCGCCCAAACCTAGTCGGAGTGCCTAAAACCAATCCGGGGCGCTCGGAACCCGAAACTTAGTCAAATTTGACATGGCACATACCGTTGCGTCGAGGATAAAATATTATCTCATTCCAGGCACCTGGAACCCTTCCAGGTGCCCCGAGCAGGGCTATATAAGCAACCCTACTCTAAGAAGCTAAAAAGAATAAGAAAAAGAGAAACAACACTTGTACCCATTCAGTTTTCTATTTAGCTTTTTGTTTCTATGCGTTCATTGCTATAAAGAGGCTTCTCTGCCTAAAGGAGAAATTAGTGTGACTTCATCTGCCTTGGATTAACAACCACCCTGGTTGTAACCAAGTTAACCTGTTGTACCTCTTTCCTTTTAAGTCTCTTTTATTATTCTTATGCAAGTGTTATTTTAGTTAAGTTATAAGTCAAGAAAGGTTTGTTTGGTTAATTTGTGCAGGGGCTATTCACCCTGCCTCTAGCCGGCCGCTAACGATCGAACAAAAGTCATAACTCGAGGATTGGGCAAGGGTAAAATCCCAAATGGAGGTTAGGGAAGGTAAAGTCCACGTGTGTCAAGGAGGATTGTACGTTAGCAAAGAAAAGTCCTAATTGTAGTTAGGCAAAAGGAAGTCCAAGTGGGTCAAGGAGGACTATATGCTAAGAAGGTAAGTCCTAACTGTAGTTAGGAAAAAGAAAGTTCAAGTGGGTCAGTGAGGACCGCACATTGGCAAGGGAAAAGTCTTAACTACGGTTAGGCAAGAGGAAAATTCAAGTGGATCAAAGAGAACTGCACTTGGTGATTAGAGGTCCAACGGGAAGTTAGCAAAGCCCAAGTAGGTCAAGGGTTACACTTGGTGAGGAAGCCCCAACAAGACACGATTGATGAGATGTTGGGCAATGGAACCCTAGACTTGGATCAAGCAAGTTAGGGTTAGACAATCGATTAGGACAATATATTAGGCCAAGTCTAATCAATTAAGGCCGCTCCAATTAATTAGGATGTATATCTAATCGATTAGGAGCTTAACGAAGAGAAATCATGAAAATAATGGCTGAATCAATTGACCGAATTGATTTAGCCACTACTAAGCGAATTGGGTCAATCGATTAAGATAGTATTTTATCGTGAGAAGGAATAATCGATTGAGACAATCAATTAAGAAGTCTTAATCTATTGGGCTAATCGATTAAGGCATTCTTGCGAGTGAACAAAGAGTTGCAGAATCTATTAGCTAGTCGATTAAGGCTCTCTGAATTGATTGGGATATTTGCTGATCGATTAGGGTTCGAAAAAAAAGTTGCTCTACAGGTTGAACGGGTATATCCTATATGGCAATTGATTAGGAGTGAGCATAATCGATTTGGAGATGTCGAAGAACCCTAGAAAAGAGTTTTCGTGGACATTTTAAACCAATTCCTTCACACACACTCTCTGCCAATTCTTGAGCAAGTATTGCTGCACTTTTCAAGATTCAAGAGGCATCTACAAGCAACAAGAGATCAAGCAAGTAAGGTTTTCATTATATTATGTATTACTTTCTTGTTTTCTTTATATTCTTATTGTAAGCTTGTACGAGGCTTCTTCACCTCTAGTTTGTTTCCAAGGAGTGATTTTATAGTGGATGTGATTGTGATGAGAGTGAACCCTTAAATTAGTCACCTCAAGAAGATGGATACTAAGTAAAATCTAAGTATTAGCATTGGTGAGTTTTCGCTTCAAAATATCTACTGTAAATCATTATCGACGAAGCGATTGAAGCTATTCACCCCCTCTAGCTCTCAAACTGTTATAATAAGTGGTATCAGAGTGAGGTCACTCTTCATTGGACTAATCACCAAGAGAACAACGAGTTAGAGGAAGAAGAAGACATTGAAGCTTGAAGCCCTAATTTCAAAGTCAAGAAATTATCATTTAAGGAGCTCAAGTTTAAAAATAGAGTGTCAAGAAGGATTCGGATGTGATATCCGAGCACCTCCACCATTCGGAATTGAAACCTTTGATCTTTAGAAATCAAAGGTCAAAAATTTCTTCATGATGGAGATAGAGCAATGATTTGCTCTAATAGAGGAATTTCAAGCTCTAATGGATAGCATAGGAAAGCCCCTCAAGAAAAGAAAATGGACCGAGGAGTAACTAAGAAAATCTGAGGCAAATGATAAGGTAACCAAAGTTTTGGTTAATTTATTATCTAACAATATTTTATGTAAAATAGGATATTATAAGAGCGCAAATGAATTATGGAGCAAATTGACCAAGCTCCATAAAAATCCCTCCACTTTGTCAAATGAAGACAAATTCAAAGAGGAAGACTCTTTAAATGAAGAATGAGAGGATTCAAAAGTTGAGAGGTGCTCAACATTCGAGGAGGAAAGTGAAGAAGCATGCACCACAGGGATTGAGGGAGGGGGGCATAGATCATTGACATTGGGACTAGAAAAAACATCATCATCATCCAAAGTCAATGAGGAGGAAGAATGTGGCAACCCTACAACCATAACTTGTGAAGGTATATCAATTTCAAATTGCAAAAATAAAAATCATATTACATGCTTTGAGTGTAGGAAAAATGACATTATAAGAGCAAATATCCAAAATTGGTTAAGAAAAAGAGTCAAGTGGCACCCAAGGGCAAGGAGAAGCTAAAAGAGGTTGACCTTGTGGTACGAAAAGGTAATGAGCACATTGTATACTTTTCTTGAAATCAAAAGAGACATTATCAGAACCAATATCAAAAGGAGATAATTTTGGCCAAGAAGAAAGGAGGAAGATCAAGTCAAGAGGAAGCTTTTAAGGGCAAAACTAAGGTACCATTAGTTAATGGTACTTATTTATATAATGATAAAAAGCACGCTAGAAATAATTTCTATCATTTTAATGATATTTATCATGAAAATAAAAAGAATATAAAATCTAAGGACAATTACAAGTCATTTTATGCTAGGACTAGCATACATAAGGGTAGGAAGCTATATAATAGTTTAGGCAAGAAACCGTAATAAGTTAAATATGTGCCTAAATAGAAAAGTGTCCAAGGAAATAATAGAAAATCCACATTTGAGGATTTAAGGATAGAAAATTAAGTTTTGAAGTCAAGGCTTAATAAATTAGAGAATACCCTTAAGAAAATGACAATTAGTGTCCAAGGGTCTGAGAGGCAAAACCTAAATTTAGGAAAACATGAGTCTTTCAATGGCAAAAGAACTTTGGGATACAAACCAAAAGCCAATGAAATGTGTCTTCGTATCATAGAGTTTCATATAGTTATGGAACTAATCCTAGATCTAGGAGTCAAGCCAAGATTATAAGGGAGGTAGGTTATCCCTAGAGTTATACTTAAGGAGACTAGTGTGACCAAGACTTCTAAGAAGCCTAGGAGGGTCATTAGGAAGATATTAAAGGAAGTTATCCCTAGTGAAATATCTAGAATACTCAAGAAGCACCAATAGATTTTGGGTTTTTAAGAGTGTGTTGCCTATACCCTAGATGAGTTTAGAAAGTGTTAACTCTAAATGGAAGAGTGGTTAACCTAACCGTGGTAAAGTTGACACTTTAGGATATTTTCAGGTAATGTTAAACTTTGAAAATGAAGGTTTAAATTTTTACTCTTGAAAGAGTAAGAATGTGCCAATAAATTTGAGAAATTGATGATTAAATTGGCATAATTATGAGAGAAGTCGAAGAAATATCAAGTTAGGGTTTTGACATTTTCTAGGGAGAAAAAGGACAAACTTAGGCTTATTTTTAAATTTTGCAATTAGTTAGTGATACTTGGATAGAACATCAAGGTATTTTCTATTATGCCCAAAGGATGTTTACATATCTCTACAATGATATGATATTGTCCACTTTGGGTCTATGCTCTCATGACTTTACTTTTGGGCTCTACCCAAAAGGTCTCATTCCAATAGATATATCTTATATCTTTTTAAACTTATGATCTTTTCCATATCTTTCCAATGTGGGATTTTGATTGTATCCTAACAATCCTCCTCTCAAATGAAGGATCATAATTACTCTCATAGTTTGGGTCTCCCCGCGAGTATCGGGTCACTCTTGACCTTCTCCGAGTCTTCCCTGCGAGCATCCGATCACTCTTGACCTTCTCCGGGTCTTCCTTGCGAGCATCCGGTCACCCTTGACCTGTTCCGAGCCTCCCCACGAGTATCCGGTCACCCTGACCTTCTCTGGGTATCCTGCGAGCATCTGCATCTAATCATCCTAACTTACTCGGGCCTCCCCGCAAGCATCTAGTCACCCTAGCCTGCTCCAGGTCCTCCTTCAACTTCATTCAATGCCACTCTACATGGCATCTAGTTTGAACCATGGCTCTGATACCATTTGTTATGCCCAAAGGATGTTCGCATATCTCTACAATGACATGATATTATCTACTTTAGGCTTAGACCTTCATGACTTTGCTCTTGGGCCCTACCCAAAAGGCATCATTCCAATAGAGATATTTTACATCCTTTTAAACCTATGATTTTTTTCATATTTTTTTCAATGTGTGACTTTGATTGTATCCCAACAAATTGGGTATAGAGTCTTGGTCAAGGGGATTGGGTATGAAGTCCTGGTTGAGTAGACTGAGTAAAAGACTTGGTTGATCAAGGACATGAGCAGAAGTCCTAGGAGTAGCAAACACTGGGCGGAAGTATAGGCGGGTCGAGGATCAGACTTCTAGCGGAAGTCTCGGAGTCAATGTTGGAGCTGAGCAAAAGTCCAAACGGGTGTTTGGTAAAGATAATCTCTCCTGAGAGGAGTAAGTGAGAATGCAACAATAGACATTGGTTCAACCTAAGATTTCAGTGAAATCTAAAGTCAAAACTAGACAGTTCTGAGACTATGCAAATTATTATATTATGCATATTTTTTCTAACTCTGTGGTGCAAGAAATTAAAGATGAAAGTTGGCCAAAAAAGGGATCTCTAGGCCTTCAAGAAGGGTCCAGATGCCTGGATCAGGTCCAGATGTCTAGATTAGCTGAACCAGACACCCGAGTAGAGAAGTCGGCGCATGTTGATTGGCTAGCACAAGTCAGAATCCAGGCAACCAGATTGGGTCCGGGTGCCAAGAGATAGATAAACTTTCATGGATAGACCTTCGCTGAGGTCACTCCATATTAGCTTGATAGGGGCACCTAGGACCGGTCTAGGCCCCAGACAAGGTTATGAAAACAGGATTCAACCAGAACCTTGAACACATCATTCCAAATGACTTTCGTGCTTGTGTGCTGCTCCGAAAAGCTCTCCATGATGCTGAGACGTTCCTCCGATGATGACACTTAATCTTCTATTCTAAAGTTGTGAGTATATTTATTTTTATTACTTTCACTTTAAAATTCTGAATTCTCTTGTAATATTCGAGCTATTTGTGGATTTACCATCAAAATCACTCAACAAATGCAGACCTTAGAGTATGAGTCGTCATAGACTTCGAATCAAGTAAAAAAAACACATTAGTGATTATTTTTTCTTTACTTTATTTTCTGCTGTGTATTCTCTGTTTTCTAAAAAAAGTGAAAAATGACTTACGTTATTCACCCGCTTCTAGCCCGCTTTTACAATCCTATAATTGGTATCAAAACGGGGATACTCTGAATTGGTGCAACCACCATAAGAGCATTTAGTTGTTTTTTTTATTTTTTTTTAAACAAAGAATATATTTCATTTATTTTTGTTTTGCGAGAATGATTATATGAAATGGCCTATCAAGAAGCAGCCCCGGCCCAGAGGTCGGGCAGTCCTTGGCGACTACCCAGGGCCCAAAGTTTAGGAGGGGCCCAAATTTTCGAAAGCTTATTTATATGTATATGTATATTTTTTTTAGGAATTAAGTTAACTTCTAATTTTTCTTCATTTGCACTCCTTGCAACTTCGGCCAACGCCTGCTCTGTCTCCTTTCTCAATTTCTCAGATTCTCTCTAATCCCTATTTCTCTCTTAATTTTTTTTTTTTTACAATTACACTGCTCTTCTCTTGGTTTTCCTTTTTCATTTTTGTTTGCTCTCCTCTACCTGCGACTCTGCGATGGGCCGACAACAAGGTTGTGCCTTTGCCTCTGCTCAACATGGCTGTCGGCTGCACTAACACCTCCTGTACGCAACGTTGCAAGGGGCCAAGGAGCGTGCGACTTCCACCGTGTAGACCACCTCTTGCAGCGACGGTAAGGTTTCTGAGCCTTTATTGCTTGCATTGCGATTTGCGAGTTGTGATGGTTGACGGTTGTCATTTACTCATCTTCTGAAAGGAGTTTTTCAAAATTAAAATTGTTAAAAATATACATAAGATCAACAATGTCACAAGAGAGATTGAATGGATTAGCAATTTTATTTATTGAAAAAGAGATTTTACAAAATCTTGAAATTAATAATATTATAGATGATTTTACATTTAGAAAAACTAGAAGAAATCATTGTAAATAAATTTTTACTTTATTAAAAAAAATTGAGGACCTATTTTTGATCGTTTCATCCCGGGCCTCCCGAATGTTAGGATCGGGGTTGTCAAGAAGGCTACAAGACCGCTCACCCGTCTCTTTTCTCCTGCGAGAACTTTGGTTACTAGAAGAGTTGAATGAAGTACTATTTGTAGACCCAAGTTGAAATATAGATCATCATTCAAATGAGATTTTCACTACCACTTGACGACATTGGAACACCGATGACAAGCTAAAACTAGGACCCACACATGATAAAGAAGGTCAAGGTTGATGATAAAGTTACTCATACCCTATAGTGTGGCCTAACCAAAGAAGAGCTGAACCAGGTCAGTCCTTTCAACATCGCTAAGAAACTGTGGGAGAAAATGATCAAGTTGCATGAGGGAGCCTCTGGCACCAAGGTATCAAAAGAGATTTAATTTTAAATAAATTATATAATATTAAAATATAGAAAGTAGAATCGGCAAGTTAGTTGCATACCCAGATTCAGGATCTGCTCAACAACCTCCACTCTATTGGTCAAAAGATAGAGAACCGTGATATCATAAGGTACACTTTGAATGCTTTTATAAGGAATACTTTGTGGGCATCCATGGTAGATGCTTACAAAGTTTTTAAGGGTCTTTCTTTAATTAGATTAGATGAATTATTTTCTGAGTTTAGACTTTATAAACAATCTAATGCTACTCCGACCGAGAAATGTATTGCCTTGCTTGCAGGAAAATTCAAAACTAAGGAGTCGAAGCCTAAAATCCGACCCGAACCCCAATCTAAAGATGAATTGGATTCCGACAACGATGAGATCACCGCCGAACTAGTAAGTCTAGTTTAGAAATTGTGCAAAAAGAAGAAAGAATTCACCAAATATGAGATAAAAAAGGTGATCTAAACAAAAGACAAGAAGTCAAGTCTGAATACAAGTGCAAAAGGCAAATCAGATGTAATATACTACCATTGTAACTAGAACGGGCACTTCAAGTCAGCATGTCTGAACCTAAAAGGAGAAAAGAAGTAGAGGAGAAAGAAGGTCCTAAAGTCAGCGTGGAATGAATCGTCGTCAAAAGAATCAGAAGAAGAGGAACAAGCCCAAGCGAGCTTTCTCGCGCTACTAGCACATCAACAAGTAATTAACTCCGAGTCTAAGATTGAAACCGAAGTCGAGTCCAAGTCATAAGCTGAGTCTGAGGGAAGCCACAGATTTGTGTCTGTTTCTGAAGGGCCAAACAACACTATAAGTTCTCCTCTAGTAGATAAGTTGTATAATTTAATAAATTGTTTGATGTGCAAATTAGCTATGTCATATCCCAAGGGTATACTTGTCCTCCAAAGTGGACGGTACCCCCTAGTGACAATATATGAAATAATCGATATTAAATCACTTACAGACAACACAACAAACTAAAAATGATAATGCTTGTATGTATGCATGTACATATGAACATACTCAAAATCCGATACAAAAAGAAACTGCAATCATAAGCAACAAGAACAATAAAATGAGGCAACTCAACAGAAAACCAACTCGAGCGAGACTGGCATCCAGGACATCTGAGCGACACACATCCTCTATTTGTTAACCTGAAAATCAAGGAAAAGCAAAAGGTAGTGAGTACAACAACTCAGTGGATAGAAGAAGATAGTGTATGAATAATATACTGTCAGGAAATCGAAAGATGCAGTCTTAGGTAAAATACTTACTAACCAACGTAGGTATCTCAGCATAATCACCAGCTAACCAAAAGTATAATTAATAACATAGCACTTCACTAACCTACTCAACTAAGTATAACCAATAAATCAGGACTACATACAATACATCCAAATCTATATGAACAAATACAGGATCGACATATAGCAAATATATAACAAGCACTAATTGTAAGAGAATGATCTACATCGGATGGTCCCGTGGGCAGTCAGGGTAAACAAACAGTCACTATTTGCAGGTGAATTCGCTACCACGAATGAACTCGTGGGCAGACAGGATAAGTAAACAGTCACTATCTGCGGGTGAACTCGCTACCATGAATGGTCTCGTGGGCAGACATGGTATATACATAGCTGTCTAGCTACAGACTGTACATAAACTCGCTATCACGAATGGTCTTGTTGGCAGTCGTATATATATTATGATCACTGATGACTCTCTCAACTATGAATGGGAAACAATAGTCGACAGGATATACTAACAGTCGCTGATGACTCTCTCAATCACGAATGTGATACAATAATTAACAGGATATACTAACCATGGGTCTAATAGGATACTCAAAATATTACGCTATGGTATTATCTTACTAATGTATAGGCATGAGCCTATATAACAAGTAAGGGTCTACTTGGATACTCAGTATCTTATACTACGATATAATTCTACTAAAATATTGGTAGAAAATAAACAATCAGGTCCCCAAGATACTAGTCAACCAATCTCATCAAAAGAATACTAGTCATCTAGGATTAATATTTTAACTAATTCCATAGTATCATCATACATATAATAACCAACAGGGTCAAAATCAAGTATTCCTATGGGTTGATCTAAAGGGAAAAGCCTAGTGAAATACACTATCCCTCTGTTAGGGAGTAATTTCCATCAAGTATTGGTTAGCACCATCTCACTAATATATATGTCCTCACAAATATACAACTATACTACATATAATATCAATACCCTGCAGACACGAGTCTAAGTATATAACCATACTATAATATAAATGCACGAACATAAGCCTATAACTAGACTATAGTCTGGTACTATCATGCATATATATATAAACCAAATCATGAATAACAACTAAGATTGCATAGTTATCAACAATAGATCAAAGTATAAGGACGAACAATAAGGTATCTAGCTCAGGAGCAATATAAAACAGATTTAAGATAAACAAGTAAATCGACCTAATCAAAATATGTCAGTAAACAATCATGCACTATAATCAAAAGCTCTCAAAGACAAGCAGAATCTATCGACCGTTATTGCATACCGTCCTATCTTCAAGTTCAGGGTTTGCATCGAACTCGAATCCTACATGTATTGAAAATGAAGTCCAATCTGAGCACTAGAGTAATCCTAGTAATAAAGTCAATTTAGTTTATCAACTTGTTGATTAGCATATGTGTTAATCCACTTAATCAATTGATTACTAATTAATCCATATTAATATATCAACATTAATAAGAAGGTTTTCTAATTAGTCAATCACCAACCTTCTTATCAATTAATTAACCAGTGCATTAATTACTAATTAATCCAGCGACTACTCAAATTAAATCACTCATCATGTATACAATTAATCACTTCACAATTACATAACGTTGCTTAATCCTCTACCAATCATACTAACGAGTAAATAAATTCATATGAATTTATTTCCTTAATCATATTAATTGAATCTGCTAATAATTTTATTAGACAATTAATCGATCTATACTTGTTAATAACCAATTAATCCATTAATTAATCCACTACTGATTAATTAACCCTTAAACATATTCTTAATTAATTACCTCTCACGAAACACAGTTAATTTAATTACCTTAATAATCGTGGTGGCAGTGAAGCCATTGGTCGACGGGAGCAAAGCAGTGGTCGATGGACAGCACGTGATGGATTGTTGCTTCTTCTCCGGTGGCGACTCACGATGGCGACTAGCCGTCAGTGGTTCACGGTTGGTGACAAGAGATGAGGTTGGCCGGGGGTTGCAACAGTGGTGGTGCACGACGTGCACTAGGCAAACGGAACAGGTGGCCGGCGGCAGGCAGTGGCGAAGGCGGCGCTGGCGGCGTCGACAACACTATGGACCGGCGAGCACAGAATAAGAAGTTAAATGCCCAAGAAGTCATTATCGGGGCAGCCGTGTGTTGAGCGCTCAAGCACAGGCAGGCGGCGGCGGTGGGCTGCAACAGCAACGCTCGCGGCTACTCATGGAGGAGGGGAGGAGACAGGGTGATGACTAACGATCTGAGAGATAGGCGGTCGGTGTGGCGATCTGGTCGCGGTGGGAAGAAAGGCGGCTTATGCCGCTGATCGCTCACGACAGGGATCGTCGCTGGTCATTCTTGGCGATGGAGAAGGGGTTCTCCGATGGTCGAGGAAGGACATGGACACGACGCCAACATCGCCAGTCGTATGTGCAAGGGAGCAATACCGGTGGTCGGCGCACAAGTAGAAGTAGTGTCGTGGGCAGGCGTGGCAGGGAGGTGCGTGGGGAAGAAACGACGAAGAGGATTAAATAAAAACTTAGGGTTTGATTAATGAAAACTTAAGTTTATTCCAATCTAACTTCTCGCTTAAATAGCGTACTCTTAAACAGACTTTCTTCTTATCCATAAAATCTAAAATAATTCAATATGAAATCATAACTACTACAATATGATTAGGCTAGAACATTATGACAGTTGTGAAATCGTAGCTGCTATAATATGGTTAGACCATGATGTTATAGCAACTATAGTTTCCTAGCTGCTACACCATGTTTAGATCAGACCATAGTAGCAGTTAGGAAATCGTAGTTGCTACAATGCTGTGTATACTACAACAATTATAGTTGGATGAGGAGGAAGATGTTCAGACACTCAAATGGAAATTGAACTGACATTAAAATCTAAATCCTAAATAATAAGATGAGGCAATAATAGACCATTAAAAGATAGAAAATTGAAGATGAGCACATATATAGGGGACACATTGTAGATGAACGACTATAGGTAGGCAAGGCGATATGGTGGAGTTGATCAACGAAGATGATGACGGACAAATGAGAGATTTCAAAGGAGAAGGGTTCAAAATGTTTGAGTTTTTTTTAGAAGCACAAAATCCTAAGAATGTGTTTGGTTCAAGTTATCATGTATAACTTTGGTTATGTAATTATCAAGTAATGATAATTATGAGGAATAAAAAATAACATAATATTATTTGGTTAACCTAAGTAATGAAATAAAAAAAATATATTTGTTTAAATATTTTAATGTATAACTTAGTTTAAATATTTTATTATTAGTTACAAAGTCAATCATATACATTATTATTATTATTATTATTATTATTATTTCTTTTTAAATTTACGGTATATAATGTTTTCAAAAATACAACTTTATTTTTTAAATAAAATATCTCATATTTTTATTTTTTATTTAGTTTTTATAATTTAAAATGAAATTTTCATTATAAAAAATTTTAGTGGTATTTTTATCTCAAAGTATAAATATAGAAAGATATTTTTCTTAAAAAAAATCGTTAACCTTGAAATCTAGAAAACCCTAACTTTTCCGAAATTTTCCGATTGCAGGTTGCATGCTCCTTTTGTTGACATGTCGGACATGGATCATTACTCGGGAATCACCGATTACATAAATCAAACAGGATTTTCATTTATAACTTTGAATAGAGGTTATCAAAGATATCTCCAACTAAATCGTAAGAATGTGTTTGATTCAAGTTATAATATATAACCTTGGTTTAAATTTAGTATATAACCTAGTATAGCATTTTACCGTTACCCTTAGTATGAAAATGCAATAAAACCTTGTTATTTTAATTTCTAAAAATTAAAATCTCAATATATAATAATAATAATAATATTATTATTATTATTATTATTATTAGTAGTAGTAGTGATATAAAATAAATAAAATTAGATAATATTTTTTATTTTAGAATTTGTCTAGATAATTTTATTGGTCTTTAGATTAAGTTTATTTAGTTTATCCCAACTATACTTAGAAGTTAATTGATTTAATTTAATAAAGTTTTAATTAAAATACTAAAGTTAAAAAAAATCGGTCTTCTTCCTCCCAATCCTTCGCTCCGCCGACCACCTTCCATCGATCGCTGCCTGTTGACTGCTACCCGTCGCCCACTGTTTACCGCT
>JBBMJZ010000089.1:7223249-7238990 GCA_037833815.1 Zingiber zerumbet | reverse complement strand
GCTGCCCAACAGATCAACATTCCAAAATCAGCACCTAGCATAGTTTCAATGCCTAAATTCACAGTGAATTCCTCAACCAAATAAGACCAAATCAACGTTTACCCTAAACTTGTGTCGGTAGCTTTCTTTCTGCCGACATCTGGTGGTGAAGAAGGAAGAGGGTCGGCGTGATGTGGCTAGGGAATAGTGGTCGTCTTGGCGGTGGTTGTCGGTGGCACTAAAAAGGGGCGGCTGCCAACGCTAGGGCAGAGGAGTGGCACCCGACGGTGCTAGGGCACAGGCGACGGTATCACGTGGAAGAAGGGAGAGGGTCGGCGTCAAGGCTCGGCTCGAGTGCCGGCGAGGAGAGGGAGTCGGCATCGATCGGAGTCGAAGCAGGGCGGCGACACTAAGGCAGAGACGAAGGAAGAAGAAGAGAAGGAAGGGAAATCGCTCGGCTTTATCGCGAGGGAACCGCCGTGTGCGGTTTTGGCAAGGAGTCGGCGACTCGGCGCGAGGAGGAAGGGATTAGGGCACGCGAGGAAGAGAAACAGAGGAAATAAAGAAAAAGAAATAAGAAAAAGAAAAAAGAAATTTATAAATTAAACATTTCCTCGCTTAAATGGGTAGCCTAAACAGGCTTTTCCGGAGCCCAATATCTATCCCCATAAACTCGTCCATACGAGCTCCGAAAATTTTTTGAAAAATTTATAAAAATTCTGAAAATTTCCCTTATTAATATCCGCCTATTTTCGGTATTTTACAAATCTTATTATTTTTTTCCAGATAAGAAAAAATGGCAAATAGAGTGACTCAGACATCTCAACCATCAATAGAGGGGAGAGTTACAATCTCTATCTACTGAGGTAATAAATGAGATATATTATAATGTTGTCGGTGGAAGAACAAAAAAATCCACCCTCTACAGTTTTGGCTCCCAAGCTAAAGTAACATTTGATTGTTCGAGGACTCCTAGGGGTCATGCTAGTTCTTCTTCTTCTTCTACTGAGATGTAGTTTTTAAGATGTAAATTTCGAGAGTTGCGCAATTAATTTATCTCAATGGATTAGAGGTTTGCCGCTCAGAAGCAGAGGATGACCGTTGAGGAGTAGAGAAGGGTTATTGATGACTGGATGAGGGTCGAACAAGACGCAAACCAAGAAGTTCTCTTGGCCTCAATGTGAGTGATCATTGCCAATTGGACCCCTAAATATGGTTTTGAGTCACAAGAGACTCAAGACCCATCAGACCTTATTGATTAGCTTATTTTGGGGTTTATTCAAGTATAACTTAGTTGCTTTATTTATCATACATAAATCATGCAAAATATATTTATTCTATTTTGAAATTTAATTTGTTCATTTCTAACTACTGTATTATATTTTCAAGAGTTTCTATTTATATATACATCATCTGATATCCAAAATATGATTCAAGTATCTTTTTTATTACATGTAAAATTAGTTTCTGATCATATATTTACAAATTTTTTAATTGTACATATGTTACAATTTTTATTACATTATTCTGATCATAATCTATCATATTTAATTTTCTATATAATTTTATATTACTACCTCATATGATTGTATATGGATGTATTATTTGAAGTGATTTTTATCATGGTATGGATTTAGATATCTTATTCTAGAAACTTGGATTTAGATACTTTATTGTGGATATTTGGATAGTTTGTATCATGGTATGAAATTTAATTTAGTTTGTTTATATGATTGTGTTTGTGATTGGTTTAGATTGTTATTAGTTTATATGAATTGTGCTTGTTTGTACGATTTGATTGTATGAATTGCATGAATTATGTTTGTATGATTATGATTGTATGTATGAATTGTGTTTGTAGTGTCATCGTCTGGATTGTTTTATATAGATATGGAAATTATAAACATGGTATATTCTAAATATAAAAATTTCCTTATATATTTTTTAAAATTTACCGATGCAAACAATATTTCGTCGATAAATATCGAAATGGGGTTGCGATACACTGTCAGTGTTTACCAATGGAATATTTATTCCGTCGGTATTCACCGACAAAATTATTGGTTTTTATCGGTAAACACCGACAAAATCCTGGATTCCGTCGATGTTTGCCGACAGAATATTAGTTTCCATAAGTATATATCAACGAAATCCTGGATTCTATCAGTATAATTATTGACAAAATTTTTATTCCGTCGGTAATTACCAACGAAAAACAATATTATGTCAGTAAGCAACATAACAGGTCATATTTTTGTTCGATAAATACCGACAAAATTATAATTTTTGTCGGTGAATACTGACGGAATTTATATTCCTTCGGTAAAATTACTTACGGAAGTTATAATTCTATCAGTATTTATATCGACAAATTTATAATTTTTATCAGTATATTTAGTACCGAAATTTATTCCGACCCTATATAGCGACGAAATGTAAACTCTATCGGTAAAACAGTTTCTGACACAATATCTTTCAGTTTCTAACGCAATATCTTTGTACTACTATTTCTGTCATAATTATGTCGCTAAACCAATATAGCGACGGAATTACTTAGTGATGAAATTACTGCAGAAATCCATCGGTATTAAGGGTTATTTTTATAGTCGAAGACAGCGTGCCATTTATTCTAGGGGTGGACCTCATAGGTAGCGACGGCTTGGCAGACACCCAGAAGGTTGCCGAACATGCCGTAGGCATTCTTGGCAATGCACTTGGCTTCTTCAACGTCGTTGGTCCTGAACTTATCTCCACAAGCTCCATTGCCTTCTTCGCTTCCTCCTTGTTACAATCCAGTTTTAGTACATCATCATTTGCGTATATAATCCAGATGATGTCAAATTCCCAGATGAACCATCACATAATGGCTTTGTGTTTCCCAACAGAGATTGAAGACGAAGAGACGCATTAAACTTTATGGTGCAGCTTTTATTTGAGCAAATGGCCAGCAACTGCCATCGAAGATACATGATTACATACTAACACAAGAATACTCTACAGCAAACTGCATCACCAACAATCATGAACAAACGAAGACTGATTGGTAGTACACATTCGAGCTGGGGCTTCTCGTATCGTTTCAAGCACGAGGTTATTAGCCTGTGTATCGTTTAGGCAGGCATTTATTAGCTACAATGAAGGTTGAACATCAACATTGGTTCTCATTTGGAGATCTCCAGCACCTGTTGTGGAACCACATCGAATCAGCAACCCTCGAATAACCATCCTGATTTCGATGCCAAGCGTAGTAGGCATGTGTTCGATTCTTGATCTCAAAGATGGCGTGGCCGAAGCTTGCCTCTCTGAAAGATGAGTAGCTCGGCTGTGGCTCTGTCATACTGCGTATACAATAAGATGTAAGAAAATCGATTAATAAGAAATGAAAATTTGAATACTCTCGTCGACAGCTTCCTGGAATCTCTTACTTGGTTGCAAGGCCTTCAAGATTTCCACCATCGCCAATGGTGATATATACAGGAGCAGATTCATCCGCCACTGGTTGGCATTTGCCATTCACTATATTGTAAGCTATATTTGATATCCTATGCTGCAAGAAGATCATAAACAGCTACATCTTCAAAACAGTTCATGTGCAAAGAGAAAAGAGAATCCACATTGCCGAAAGAGTTATCTTACACTGCGTTCGTAAGCATGAACATGGCCAGCGAAAACAGCATCGACTTTGTGTTGCACAAGCCACGGCTCATACATGACTCTCATGGTTTCCCCTTCCATATAGTGATAGTTGTAGCTGTTGTACCATGGCGAGTGCATTAGGACAATCAACCATGGTGTCTCACTTCTATCTACCTTCGGTAGCTCTTCTTCGAGCCACTTGTACTGAGGGGTGTATTTTCCTGTAAAATTTAGAAGATCCAGTTGCAGTTCATCATCTGTTGCTATATTTCGTTGAAACAACAACCGTCTTAGCTTCATACCATATGCAGAATAGGATGCCAAAACAATTATGTATGCCGAACCGTGTTTAATCGAGTACCAGAAAGGGGCAGTGCTGCCTGAAGCTTTGTAAGGAACATGATATCGATGTCTGAATGGTTTAAATGGCTGAATTTCACCCTGCAAAAATTTTAGAAAAATTTTAGGATCCTAATTCTAACAAACAAACCGTGACGATATCCATGTCTGAATGGTTTAAATGGTTAAGAAACATAACAAACATATTTATAGATTTCTAACATGACGATATATATATGTAACTATGGCACTTACAATTTCAGGAGCAAAGTCAATCTCATGGTTTCCGGCTGTCCAAATCCATGGCTGATAGGCAGTGCTTCTCTCGACAAACCTGCCCCATGTATCCCATCTGGCATTGTCATGGTTCGGGTAGGTATCAGCGTACGAAAGATCACCTACAAACAACACTGCCTGTGCTTTTGGGTTCGATTCATAATGACTCAGAGTAATGTTTGAGTCATAGCTTTGTCCAAGATCGCCTGCAGACGATAGAAATATACGAGAGTGGGCAAGAATTTCTAGACCAAAAGGAACCGTTTTCTATGGTCAAGTTTCTCCAGAGTCTAATAGAAAGATCGATACAATTGACTCATAGTAAGAAAGGTAGAAATACAAAGAGCAATAACATCAATCTCCATGTTGCACAATAATATTACCAATAAGCCCAAAAGTGTAGGGAACATCTAGGCCAACTTTTGGTGGGGTAGTGAACCAAAATGTTCTAACAGTATGGTCAATCCCGACAGCGTAGTAGTAAGTAGTATCATGCTGCAAATATACAAGAAGCCAATTTTGTCATGCAAATCCATGAAAGGAAGAAATAAATGGCACTGCTGTAAAACTTCTGATCACCTTCAAGCGGCGAAGAGTGCAATGATGGATGTACCCTGAGGTGTAGTTGAAGAATGAGTAACGAGTGTGTTTTCCAGTAGCAGAATTGTTCAGCTTATCCTTGTGAGTCCCATAGAGAACATCACTGGAGCCGGGTTCATCCTCGGTCACCCATGAGATGATCATCGCCGAGCCTTCATGATTCCCTTGGGTAATATGCACCTTTAATAAAGGAAAGAAGAAAATGAGTCAACTTGTAGAGCGGCAAAGAGTTCGTTTTTTCGATATCATATATAATAAAACACCTTCACTAAAAGATAATAATCACTAAATGAAACCAATAGCAGAAACATAGAGAAGAAAAGAGGCAAGAGAGATCACAATTCACACAAATGTTGCAAAAGAAGAAACTACTGAAAGATCTATACAACTAAACAAGTTTGAGTTTAAGGTTGAACAAAGAAAAAGGGTTTTGGATACAAATTCAAGAACAGGAAACTTTGAACAATATCATTGAGATAAATATTTAACTAGGCCCCCCAATAGCAGAAACACCGAGAAGCAAAGGGACAAGAGAGATCACAATTCACTCAAATGCAACAAAATAAGAAACTACTGAAAGATCTATACAACTAAACAAGTTTGAGTTTAAGGTTGAAGAAAGAAAAAGGAGTTTGGATACAAAATTCAAGAACGGGGAAACTTTGAACAGTAGCATCGATATGAATCTTCAACTGAAGGCCTTGTAGGAAGACAAGCATTGGTTGAAGATAAAGTTCAATTTGTTTAACACTGTAATAGCAAGAACCCTAAGGCGAAGAAATCGAAAATTTCCAAGTAAAGAACTTCGCAATGCTGAAAAAAAACCATTTTCGGTCGGAATCACGAAAAGGAGGCAACTTTAGGGTAACCCACCTGCTGGGGCGCGTTGTAGCCGGGCGGGACGGCGAAGACATCGCTGTCGATTGGCATATCCGCGGTCTTCTCGGCCTTCCTAACGAAAGAACTCGTGACTCCTCCCTGACAGAAACCCGCCAGTCCGGCGGCCAGAACCACCGCAAGCATTACCCCGACTCCCAGGCGCATCTTGCCCTCTACACCTCGCGCCATCCTTCACCACCGCGGCACTGCCCAGCGCCCGCCCTCTGGCCGCTTAAATAGAAGGGTTAGCGAGGGGAAGACAGCGGGGCGAGGGATGGATCGGAAAACACTGAGTGGAGACGCGTGTGGATGAGGATAATAGAGCGAGGACGGATTCGGGAGCTGAAAAATTTGACCTTGGAGAAGGACAAGATCGATTGTGGGCGGAAGCGGAGCAAATGGCAGCGTGGGCGTCGAGTAGCGGCTTGGAGTCAAATTCGATTTGAAGTTTCTTCTGCCTTTGGCGTCAACTCGCATGTGCGATGTTGTTGACTGTTCCGTTCGAGGACTTTGTACGTATTATTATAAGCAGTTAATGGGGTGTCTTCAAATTTGAGCGAAATTTCCACTATTTTTATCCACACGAAGGGCACCATTTGTAAACCTCGATCTTACTGTACAAGAGGAGGATATTCAATTATCATCTCAATATTTATATAGTTCAATTATGATATACTTATAAAAAAAATTCTAAATGAAACTGATAAAGGAGGTTAGATTTTTGAGGCATCCATCATTACTACTTTATGATTTATCCTATTTTGATCGGTAAAAAATTTATATAGGATCGAACTAGTCTTAAATAATGCTTAACCTGGTTAATCACGAAGTGTTTTATTTGTACTCTGGACCATGTGATAGTTAGGCCCTCTAACAGATAATCAAGAAATATTTGAATCTCAACTATAATGTATTGTAGTAGATTTTCCCTCTAGTGAGAAGCAGATGTAAGAATATTGGTTGTCTGGATGGGCTTTCATTTATACTTCCTAATTTATCCTAGTAGCTCATGAGAAATTTCAATGGAACAGAATTAGTATCTCTAGGATTAATCAGTTTGAAAAGTTGAATATATAATTTAAAAAAAAAATGAAGGGCTCCATTTGTCCCACAGTATTTCTAATTAATTAAAAAGTGGCAAATTTACTATAATAAAATAATAAATTAATCTTTGACGAACACATGCTCTCGAGACCTTCCCATCCCTTCAACAATTTGACGGTTAGTTATAAACAAATTAACTATATATATATATATATATATATATAATAATTTAAATTTAAATTATTTTAATAATATTTAATTAATTTTGAATTAATATTTTTAAAAAATAATTATAGCTATCAATAATTAGATCATTGGAGGAGAGCTATTATACTTATTATTTTAAAAAAATGGAATAATTTTTAATGTTTTCCAAAATAAAATACCAATTTAATGATAATGAAAATAAAAAATATACATTTTATTTGTTTTCGTTGAAATTTTGACTTGTCTGTAGTATTTAAAATTTTTGACTTCATTGGTTTGATTATAGTGAATATTCAGGAATATTCTACCTTTATTAAATGTCATTCCATACTAAAGAAATTTAATGAAATGCTTAAGATTTTTTTGATAAATTTTCCAACCGAGCTATTTATGCTACTATATACAAGAGCACCATCAAGTGTATAATAATATTATTATTTTTATTTAAATGAATAAAAAATTAAAAGAATTATAGACATGTTTACTTGGAAGAGGATGGAAATGAAAATTATGAAAAGATTTTTAGAGTAGAAAATTTACCTCTATTTACTTTGTAAAAAATAATAATGGTAGATGGGTTTACGAATTCATCCGTGAATCATTTGTTAATCATTTTTTTTCTTCTAAATTTTTTTCTCTATCAACTGTGGAGTCAATTTTTTTTCTAACTTACTACCGTGCTTCACATAACCACATACAGCAATTACATGAAACCATCATTCAAGGGGTACAGATCCTCTGGACCACAAAGTACGGCTCAAATGATGAATCATATCACTCATAGGTAGAATTTTATGAACCCTACTTATTATACAGATGAGATTTATAAAATCTCATCTATAAATGACCCCTGGTCCAAGAATAAATTAGGGATTATGATCTAGAAGATCCTGGGTGCATTCAAGATTACCTCTTGCGGCTATTTTTTTTTCTACCTTTTTTTATGTTTTTTCTTTTTCTATTTTTCTTTTTCCTTTCTGTGGCTCTTTTTTTTTTACTTTCAATTCCTTTCTTCCTCCGTTTCATAGCTCCAAGTAAATAGAGGAATAATGTCACAGTATTACTTTCGATCCGCTTAACTTTATAAAATTTTAAAAAGAAAATCTTCCACCTTTAAGTATATATCTTTAATAAAGAAAAAATAGAAACTTCGAATAATTTACTTTCTTTATCGCAAACAAAAATAGATGCACTTAAATGAGACGAATATTTTGAACTATTTGTCTACTTTTTTATTTGTTTCTATAGTCCTACCTAACATTAATGATTAGAATAAGATATTACCTATTAGAATCAACATATAAAATCTAATAAAGTTTATTGGTGAGGCTAGCTAGCGGTTTACATTCTAAGTCAAAATATTATTAGTATTAGTATTATTGAAAAGGCAACATCAATTGATCGAATGATAGCGCATCAATTACGTAACTCATACTCACAACTTTCAGATGATCTAGAACCATAAACTCGAGCTTCTTTTACTAATGTGGTTTGTGCTTAAGTTTTTCTCTATGTTACAATGTGTATGTCAAACACTATAGTAAGTGAATACATATTGAACTTTGCATTCATTGCTACAATTGTGCTTTATCTAACTTTGCTTTTAAAAGTGACACCCTTTTTTTCCTTTGCACGAAGGAAAATGTACTAGGGGAATCTATAGGCTGCATGCTATTGGTCGCTAGTGAATGGGCCCGCCGCTTTGGGATTGTAGGGGGAATCTATAGGCTACATGCTATTGGTCAGCACTAAGTTGGCCCCTGCTTTGGGGATTTGGTTGCGTCAATGGCTAATCATTAAAGAATCTTACGTCACATAAAGATTTGGACAATGATTGAAACGGAGGAAAACACTTGCAAGTAGAATTTATCAAAGCACTTTTTATGTTTATTTTTTGAAAAAAAAGGTAAACTATGTTAATTTTTGTAATGTTTTGAGTCCATGTGAATATTTATTTTGATTTATATGAATATATTTGTGCAAAATTGAAATTGAAAAGAGGTTCTATATTGAAAAATATACAAAGTTTTTATTTTTATATAATAAAAACATCCTTATTCTCATACTATAATAGTAGTTTTGGCCAAAATGTAATATAATTATAGCAATTTTGATTAAAATTATTATATATATTTTTGATTAATTTACTCCATGTTATATGGATTTTTACCAAAATTATTTCGACATTATAGTAATTTTGATTGAAATTGCTATAATGATGATATTAGAGTAGCTTTTTGACCTAGTTGGAAGAGTTTTAACTAAGTTACTATAGTTTTAACTCATATTAAAGAATTTTTTATTAAAAAAAAAAACAAAAAAGCTGCATCAGTGAGAAAAGACACATTTACAAACAAGAGGAATTTGGTACGTGGAATCTAAAGGGATGTTCGTGTAATCATTCTTAAGTCGAGAAGTACAAATGTACATTGCGAGACTTCAACCATAAGTGTTTACATATAGATTGCTGCAAATTCCATGGATTCGTTTAACCATATAAGTATCAGAGCGATTAGAATGCATGATGGGATCGATGCATGATTTACTTTTCATCATTTTATTTTTTTTAATCCAAATATTCAACTTTTCCAATTGATTCATTCTAAAATGGAGCTTATACAGATTATCAACATTTTTAAACTTGCTTTTCACTGAAGGAAAATTTCCACATGGTCGGTTTTATGATTATTTGTGCGGAGATAAATCAAGAAATTATAATTAACCAGTATAAAGGACTTTTTTTCCTCGAATTTTTCTAGATTTGAACCCTCGTCGAATCACATAAACTGCTCATGTTATAATGCAGCAACGTCTAAAGCCACGCCCTAACCAAAAATGATACAGGCACAGGCTCCGACGTTAGAGTCGGTTAAATCCCACTCGGACTAGGCTATAACAAATCAAACTGAGTGACTTAGGGATATCAATTGAGTGGGTATTTGGAACCTATTCAGGCTTAGTTAACAGTGCAACTCAAGTCTGTCGAGTGCATATGCTGGTCGAGTCAGCCCTAAGAAAGACCTACTCGGACTTGACTTAGATTTCAAGGAGTCATCCGTGATTGAACTCAAGCAGACGAAGCGCAATGGCGCTCGAGGTGCTCGAGGTGAGTTGGTCACACATTCAAATCCACTTAGACTACCTGAGATCCAGTTTTTAGAGTCAGGAGCGGAGCTAGGACCTTGGTTGAATGTAGGTAATTAGGATGCAAATAAATTGAACATGTCCATGAGTTTTTAGAGCTGGCTTAAAAATTCATATTTGAAATTATCCAATTTGAGCTCAACTTGATGTTCGATAATTTTTTCTAGCCGAATTCAAATTTATAATATTTTACTCAATTGTTTAGGAGTTGCTGGCAAGCCAAATTTGAATTGAACTATAGTTATTTTTATATAATTTTAATTTAAATGTTCTTAAATTAATGTCCAAATAATTATTACCGAACTCAAATTTAAGTCATTTTAAATTATAGTTTAATTATACTTGAATCAAGATTTGAACAAATCGAACCGATCGAGCTCGAGCTGAGATTATTTATGTTTATTTTAGCTTCAAATAGAATTCAAATATAACTTATAGTTTTTTGAACTTAATCTAAATATCAATATTTCCATAATATTTGATTTGATCTGATTTATTTGTACTCCTATAAACAATAATATAATATAATTAATAAATAAAGCAATATACAAATTTTATAATAATTGAACTCCATGAAATAATTACTTTACAATTATTTCAAGTTGAGATTAAATCTTAAAAAATCTTATAGATAAAACTCAACTAGTTGTATCAATTTCTTCTTGTAAAACATTAAAAATAAATTTTATGGGTACAAATAAGCTATACTAAGCTATACGGAGAAGTAACTTTGTACCTATTTATGAAGAAGTTGCAATCAATAACACCGTATAATAAAGATGGTGATTCAAATTTATCATTTCTGATGAATTATGATGTGATGCTGTAAATAAGTAGAAAACTAATTTTAATATAATTATATCTGTCTATATACTCCTGATAAATACTTTCATAAATTGAGCGAGTTTTAGTTGATTGCGTTTGACCGTGAAAGTTCATTGCATACTCTTTTATCAAATGGGCTCATCATGATTATGTTATTCTTAAAACATTTTTTTTTAATTTAATGTATATCTTCGACACCGCCTACCCCATTTTCCGCCTTCTGATTCGTACCAAAATACTCTCTTTCTCTCTCTTTCTTCTGAGAAAAAAAATAAAACAAAATAAAAAATACCCCCTCGCACTTACAAAATTAAATATAAATGCTGAATATTTTTTTTAAAAAAAATGTATATATAAACTCCCACCAAATTATCGTGTAAATGGAAAAAAAACGGAAAGTTGACTTCTGTTGTTTCGTTCAAGGTTTTTGTCCTACATGAGGAACCTAGAATTGACGGGTCAATTAATTGAGTAATCACTGGTCAACTGATTCGGTGTATTAGTCATCTAGATGTCCTAAAAATAGAAAAAATTTATATTTCTTGATTACATATGTGTCCTTACTGTGTTAGCTCTTTGCACATTTTTAGTTAGATTGAGCTGATTTTGTCATTGATTATCGATTCTTTACTAACTTTATTAATTTTAATTTCAGACGACATAGATAATATATAGAATGACTCGTGGTGATATGTTATGAAATAAGCTAAGGGACGCTATCTAAGAGATAGAGTATGACGCTATTTATGGAGTCGAATGATGCATTGGAATGCTTGATAGATTAATCTGGAGACTTAAGTAATAGGATTTTTCTATCTGGACAACTATCGGATTTAGGCTATGGTGCAGTCACTATCGACAAGTCTCATTAAAGTAGCACACTATATATGGTGGTGCTATGAAGGGTATATCACATATGTAGAGTTGTATATAGAGATATTTTACCATTTTGATCCGGAAGTATCATCTGAAGAGAATGATTTAGAAGAGGATCCGAATGTGGATTTAATAGAGAATTTTAAAGCCGGTTTACATGAGATTGCACTAGATGAGCATAGTAAGATAGGGATTGTGTTATCCACTACATTATTGTTTATAGTACTAGGAGTAGTGATAACCTATATGGTTTCTTAAAGTTATGTTGTTTATGGGTTTACGATACTATTGTTATGTATGAATAGTTTTTAACTTCATACTTTATCAATGTATGCACTGGCTACTTACTATGTGTTAGCAACATATTTAATCTTCATGATTAGTTTATTTAAGTGATTAGTTAAATAATATTTAATCTTTAGATTTATATTGAATCAATCATAAATTACAACGTATGAATTATATTGAATAGTTAAATAATGTATTTATTTATGATATATTATGACTACTAAGAACGTAACATAACACTCAATAAAAAAAAGAAACTATGTGAGGATAACTACAAAATATGACCTCTCAAGATGTAATATGTTCTTGAGGAATAAGAAGTTCTAGAGGTTGTAAATTAGATTATGGAAGAATTTGCCGATGGTTCAATATCACAGCATAAACATGATCTTGATGCCTATAAGGCATGGAAGAAAAAGAACTCTACTGCTAAGGATATATTAATTAGTTTAATAATAGATGATTTTGGTCTATGACTATGAGTCATATCCATCAGCTCATGTTGTCTGAGTTGCGCTAAGAGAAAAGTACATCGGAGTAAGCTTAAACAAGTTTCGTCAGCTCATAATTAAGTTTGACAATTGCAAGAAGCGTCCGAATGTTACCATGACCTAATATATGAGGAAAATGATAAATATAATTCAGGAGCTAAAGCCTGCTGGTCATAAGTTGATTCATGAACAACAAGTTCAGTCAGTAATCCTTTTCTTCATGATTTTTGAGAGACAATGAAACAAAATCTGACTCACAATGAAAGTATTAAAACTTTCACTGATGTCTCACACCATGTTGAACTAGAGACAAAGAGAATAGAATTTGAAAGAATTTTTTGTCAATCTTTTATAGTTGATGGTTTTGTTAGTGCATTTGGATCTAAGAATAAAAGAAAATGATTCAAGAAGAGAAAGTGAAAGGGAAAAGAATCTGTCAATACTACTACTGCTATTGGGTTGTGCCCAAACACAAAGAAGTTCATGAGAAAGAAGTATGGACAAAAACCTAAAAACAAGCTAACTTGCTATAACTATGGCAAGAATGGCCACTTTGCTCGAAAATGTACTGAGTAGAAAAAGATAAATCCATATTTATCTTCTATTTATGAGCATTATGTTGCTAGTATAATATTGTTAGTTGATTCTTATCCTTTGTAGATGATAGATTCAGGAGCAACAAATCATGTAGCTTGTGAGCGAGCTACATTAGTAGGGTACTATCAGGTACCAGCTAGCAATAAATGAATATATATGGGTAACAATGTAAGGATTGAAGTCAAAGTAGTTGGTACATCCAAACTCAACCTACGTGGTAGACATACCTTGTTTATACATGATATCCTTTATACTCCTAAGATTCGACATAATTTAGTTTTTGTTATAAGTCTTCATAATTTGGATAATTGTATAAACTTTTACAATTGATATGTGAAACTTCATATTAACTTTGTGTTAATAGGATATGAATATGTAATGAATGGTTTCGTGGTTCTTGATGTAGAGCTGGATATTAATTATGGTATTGATGGTTGCTTTTTTAAATATTACTCTTATTAGTAATGTTGATATTAATGTTCAACTTTGACATACTACATTAGAACATATTGGACAAGGATGAATAAATAGATTAGCTAAAGAGGGCCTACTAGATACTCATGATAAGATTATCTTGTATATATGTAAGCATTACTTTGCTAGAAAAGTATTTGGTAAGACTATTAGAGCTGAATCTTCATTGCAATTAATTAATTTAGATATTTGTTGTTTGATGAATTTGAAAGCTAGACATGGAAGTTCTTATTTCATTACATTTATTGAAGACATCACACGTTTTGGTCATGTGTGCTTGATTTTTCATAAATCTAAAGCATTAGATTGCATTAAAGTAATTTGAATGAAGTTAAGAATTAATTGAATTATAAGGTTAAATCCTTATACACTGACCATGAGGATAAATATTTTTCTAATCAGTTCAACACAATATGTAATGATAAAAGAATTATTAAATTATTAATAATCCTAAAAACTTCATAGCAAAATGGAGTTGTTGAAAATAAGAAATTGAAATCTTCTAGATATGGTTAGGTCTATAATAACTCAAGCTAATTTATCAATTTCTTATTAGGGAGATACATGATGTGCGTAAATTATATACACTTTTATGCATGTTTTGATACATATTCACGTACTTTATTTGCACTTGATCTGTGCATTTCTACACCTCTGATCATATGTTCAGCATAATTACTCTTCTTTATAGGAGATCTGCTCTTTGCGTGTTTTCTTATTGACAGGAGCCACTTTTGGGATGAAAACGGTGCTTGTAGATGATTCGGAGAACAAGCAAAGATAAAAGGGCTTGGCTGTGTGAAGTTCACATGGTCGTGTCACTTATCTGAGTTGGAGAAGACTCTGGCCATGTGATTCCACATAGCCGTGCCAAGAAGCAGAGGAGGAGATGACTATGGCCGTGTGAAGCCACACGGCTGTGTGGCCTTCCAGAGGAGGAGCATACCTTGGCCATGTGAAATCCACACGGCCGTGTGGATTGTCCAGAGACCAAGCAGAGTACGACGGTGTGAATCCACATGACTGTGTCACCTAACTAGAGGACAAGTAGAGGTTGGCCGTGTGAATGCCACACGACCATGGCACAGGTCGTGCCAAGCCTGTGCCCAGCACTATTTAAGGGGATTTCTTCCCCTTTCCAAGGAGAGGAAGGTTCTCTCTTTGGGAGATCTAACTTGGTACCAATCTACATACTCTCCACTCTCCATTCGATGATCCAAGGCTGCTTTCATCATCTCATCGACTCTGGAAGCTAAGGATTAGATCCAATGATCACGCAACGCAATTGGATAAGCTTCTTCTCCCTTTCTCTTCTAGTTGGGGTTTGATGTTTTCAATTCTTATGTTTTTGGATTCTTCCGTTCATGCTATGGAGTTGATCTATTATTCTAGGATTAAGGGAGTAATTGTGATGTGGATTAATGTAAGAACTCATGGATATGTCAATTTTCTATCTATATGACATTACCATACCTTGTATCTATTTGATCTTATATGCATGTATTATGTTTGAACTTAATTCTGATATTTGATTGAATGTGTAGAATTGTTAATCTCATAGGGGGAATGCCCTAGATTGTATGACTGAGGGGTCCTAGTGACAGGGATAACCCATTTCCAGAAGTCTAGGGTATTACCTTGAAAGGAGAAGCAATTATCCACAAGGAAGTATGGAATTAGACGTAATTGTTATCTCTATCCCTATGGTTATTGAGTATAAGTGTGTTCTTGTGATTTATGACCGAGGAGCCCCAATGATAGGGGTGACCCGTTATTGGACTTTATAGGAATCATTTCTATTTAATAACATGGGATATTGATTCAAATTGTTGGTTGCTACTCGAAATACCGTTCTGGTTTCCTTGCATAAAAATTTGTATAAGTACTGAACCTTTCCTAGCTACCCATGTGTTTTTTAGAAGTTAAACTTGGATCGTAAACTCAACTTAACATTATTGATCTAAATTCAACTTATATGTTCTTAGAGGTTAGACTTGAATTGCAAATGTAACTTAACATTATTAATCCAAGTTTGACCCATGTTACAAAGTTGATTAAATATTTATTTCTAAGATTGGCTTCCAGG
>JBBMJZ010000089.1:7176394-7190859 GCA_037833815.1 Zingiber zerumbet | reverse complement strand
ATAGGAAACGATAAAACCGATTAATGAAGAAAAACCATCGTGCGAGAGACGGAAGGAGAAAAATATGGTGAGTGCTCCAGGTGCAGCAGAACGTGGCGATTCTATCCGTCCATGTCTGAATTATTTGCTTCATTCAAGCGCTACGCCGGCGACGTCGCGTGGAGGCACACCGAAGTGGTAATCTATTAATACATTTGATTGTATATATTGGTAAACGATCACATAATATTTCGAGTTGATGTAGATAACAGAGGTGAGGCCCGAGGTGAGCTTGGTGGTGAGGTCGGCGGCGGTGGTTGGCAACTACGACTACGTGATTGACTGGGAATTCAAAACCACCGGCTCCATCAAAATTGGAGTAAGATAAACGCACGCTTTCATCTTAATTCCAACTAGTAGCTTTCAAATCCGACTATTAGATTCAATCCGATTAGCAGGTAGCGCTGAGCGGAATCCTGGAAGTCAAAGCCACATACTATTCTCATGCCGACGAACTCTCCGGCGACGCACACGGCTCGCTCATAGCCGGAAATACTCTCGGCATCTACCACGACCACTTCCTCACCTTCAGGCTCGACCTCGACGTCGACGGCCCCAACAACTCGTTCGTGAAGTCCCGTCTGAGGCCAGTGCGGGCGGCCGCCGGGCCGAGGAGGAGCTACTGGACGGTGGAGAAGGAGACAGCAAGGAGGGAGACGGATGGCAGCGTGGAGCTCGACGCGACGGAGCTGATGGTGGTGAACCCGAACAGGAGGACGAGGATAGGCAACGAGGTCGGGTACAAGATTGTCAGCCACGGCGGCACGGCGACGTCGCTGCTCGAAGACGACGATTACCCGCAGCGGCGGGCGAGCTACACGAAGCGGCAGGTGTGGGTGACGGCGTACGATGAGGCGGAGAAGTGGGCGGCGGGTCTCTATTCGGACCAGAGCACTGGCGACGACAACTTGGCGGCATGGAGTCAAAGGTATTATTTCAATTAAAGAAAAATATTACATTTAACTGTATGAAAATTGCTAGATTTTTCTTAAAAAACAAAAGCAGGAAGAATCGCGAGATTGAGAACAAAGACATAGTGTTGTGGTACACGGTGGGGATTCATCACGTGCCGTGCCAAGAAGACTTCCCGGTGATGCCAGCGGTAACCGGCGGCTTCGAGCTTCGGCCCACCAACTTCTTCGACCGCAATCCATTGATCAAAACGAGGTCCAACAAGCAAGCGACTTGGCCCAATTGCTCTCTCGTTAATTAGCAGAGGAAGACTGACTGCTCTGAGATTGGCGATCATCTCCATTATTTGAATTAGTTAAAAACATATCAGCATTTATTATATCCTGTGTCATATTTAAAAACATATTACATTGTGAAAGGTAAGTATGTGTTTGGGACCAAAAGATGAGCTAACACTTGCATTTGCAATCTATGTTTGATTTGGGTGGCCAAGATACGGAGAAATGAGTGCCCGAGAAAAGAGATAGCTAGAGAGCAATTAAAGAGCACAAAATGCTGTCGCGTCCTTGTTGTTTGGTGAAGCAGCAACATGTGTGAAGTTGGTGAGTTGGGTACCGAAGTCCAGTAGGGTCCTGTACTTTAAGCCAGCTCAAAAAGGATCAACCATCTCCATTTCACTAGTTTTCGCTATAAATTTAATACGCTTCATTATTAATGAGTATTAATGCTCGTTGTTATCAATCGTTGTTATTGCACTCGATCTCCTTCCGAAACTTTCTGTTTTTTCCTCGAACTTCATTTCTTAGGCAATGTAGTGACCCCTTAGCCCCAAGCCCAATTGAGAGTGAATCATCTCGATTGTATTTTATGGTCCAGAGGATGAATCATTATATTTATTGATCCATTTGAATGGACTCTACCTATTTAACAGGTGGAGTCCATTTAAATGGACTCTACCAATCATTATTTATGATCCACCCTCTCGACTATAAAATACGGTCCTAAAGATTATCATTTTTAAAATCCGAGTACCAATTAGTTTTTGTATAATCTTAGTTATGTGATTATCAAGTAATCATATAACCAACGTTATATGGAATAAAACATAATTTAAAGTTGTTTGGTTCAGCCTCGGTAATATAACGAAAATTTATTTGTTTGAAGGTTTTAATATATAACCTAGTTTAGTATTTTACTGTATTACCCTCCATTATAAAATTAACTCTATATATTATTTTTCAAACTTTTTTATTATACATTTTGTCATTTTCTTTGTTTTTCTTAATTTACATTTTTGTTCCTTTTATATTTCTTTAGTTCGTTTTTCTTTTCTAGTATACGTTTTTACTTTTTAGTTTATTTTTCTTTTTTTTCTCGTTTACGTTTTTGTTTTTGTTTTTTTCTTTTTTTCATTTTTCTTTTTTTTTTCTTTTTTTTTCTTTTGTTTTTTTTGAAGTTCCTTTTTTTTTTACCTTTTTGTTAATTTTTTTATTTACGTTTTTTTATTATTGTAATTTACGTTTTGCTTTATTATTATTTTAGTTTACGTTTTTTTTACTTTAAAATGATTTTTTTAGTTATAAATAATTTTAAGGGTATTTTTGGTAGAAAATTTCGTTAACTCCGGAATCAAGAAAAATCTCACTTTTCTGAGGTTTTTTGATTCCGGGCTGCATGCCCCTTTTGTTGACGTGTTAGGTATGAATCATTACTCGTGAATCATCGATTACCTAATTAAACAGGATTTTCATTTATAATCTTAGATGGATAACTAAAATTATCAAGGATAACCTCTAACCAAATACACCCTAAATTCTAAGGCCGAGGATTTCAAAATCGATTCCCGAGCACCAATCGCATTTATTTCCCGAGCCCCATTGCGCTCGCAGGCACCGAGCCTAGTAACATCCATTAACCTCTTCTTTTTTTGGGTCCGACCCTTTCAAATTCAAGTAGGCCTGACCCACATGACTCCTTTAATTGTAGATTATAATTGATTTATTTTAATTCCAAAATTTAAGGCATGATTTACGCTCAACTTGTTACTCCAGAAGGTTCCTTTGCCAAGCGAGAGTTACATGACCTTACATATTCTATTATTAGCGTTAAAAATACTTTTATTATCAATAATACGTTAATAAATTAGTACATCCCACAGCCTTACTCGTTCCTCCAGTGATAAAGGGAGCGAGCAAGAAGCATAGGGCAGGAGTCAGGAGAGGAGCTTTCAGATTTGTTAGCTTTCGCTGCTCTGTTCTGTCAACATGGAGAGGAAGGCCACGGTGGCGATGGCGCTGGTCGCGTGCTCGCTCGCTGCCGGCGTGGGGTTGTCGGAGGCCGCAGTGTACCTGGTGGGAGATTCCGCGGGGTGGACTATCATGGGAAGCCCTAACTACACTGCTTGGGCCTCAGACAAGAACTTCCATGCGGGAGATGTTATCCGTGAGTCATCTCTTCCTCTTCCTTTTCCCCTCTTTCTTTTTTATAGATATTAGATCAAAAAGATGTTCTCCCCCCTTTCTGTTGTTTTTTCCTGAGATTCTTTTTTTGAAAAAAAAAGCTTCTGCTTATTTTTCACTTTTATGGCGATGATCTACTGGTATTTTCTGTGGAAGAAAAGCAAGCTTGAATCTCGAAGGCAAATCATAGCATTTTTTCCTTTTCATCTTCGCATTTGTTTTGGCAGTGTTCACCTACAACAAGAATTTTCACAATGTGTTGGAGGTGCGCAAGACGGAGTACAGCTCATGCAACGCATCAACTCCCATCGCCACCTACAACTCCGGCAATGACTCCATCGTCATCAAGAGCAAGGGCCACCACTACTTCTTCTGTGGCATCCCCGGCCACTGCGCCCTCGGCCAGCGGGTGGACATCAAAGTCTCAGGTCCATCCTCCTCTGCTGCCCTTTCCATCCCCCCTACTGCGTCGGCTCCTTACGTCTCCCCGTCGGTTTCTCCGACCTCCGGCGGTGCCAGTGGAGCCACCTCCACTCCGGCAGGCGCCCCGAATCCTAGCGCAGGAGCAAGACTCGCTCCCAAGGTGCTCGCTGTCACTGTCGCTGTGCTTTTCTTCGCCACTATCTCTGCGTCTGGTGGCCTGCAGCATTATTAGTTAAACCAGAAGAGTTTTCACGGGGACTGTTATGGTCATTTTGGGGGCCTAAATGGTAGACCATCTTCTATTTCGGTTCACGCTGTTTGTGTGTTCTTTGAAATTTGGTTCTTAAACGTTTGAGAATCCTTAGTCATGTGGCTGTGATGGTTGCTTATTTTATTTTATTTTTATTGTGAACGTGTTGTAGTTTATTGCAGCTACATTTCAGTCTGTGTTCGATACTAATAAATGCTTTTCCCTAACTAACCACCACCTTCGAACAAGGCAACCCTTTCTGATAGCATAGTTTATGCACAAAGATGCCGCTGCTTCTTTGGACTCCAACTCACTGTCCACTGGCAGCTGCTCTTCCTGCTCTTTACCATAGAAAGTGTTGCATTGGTCCTATTCTGTCATAGTCTCCTCCCGTTAGGGATGTTCAAAATGAACCGAATCAAATTGAACAGTATTAAGCTCGAGTTTAGTTCGTTTAAGTTATATTTTAGCTTAAGCTTTGTTTAAACTCGAATTAAACTTTTATCACAAGGTTCGAGCTTGGCTCATTTTGAAATTATCAAGTTATGAACAATTCGAGCTCAGTTTGTTATTAGCTCAATTATCATAGTTAACGAGTCTAACTCATTGAGCGAGTTCAGACTCATTTTAGAGCTCATTTTAAGGCTTGTTTTAGAGCTCGTTCTATAGACTTGTTAAGCGAGTTCGAAAACACATTTTAATAAATATTCAACAAACTTAATAATTCAAATAATATAAACTCAACATATCATTGAACATATCAAATTACTATATTAAATTTCAAAACTCAACACAACATTGAACATGTTCGCGAGCCCTTTAATTGAGTCGAGCTCGAGTCCGAGTTCATGAGCCTTAAATGAACATGTTCTCGAGCCCCTTTAAACGAGCCGAGCTTGAGCCCTTTAAATGAGCCGAGTTCAAGCCTTTTAAACGAGCCGAGCTCGAGCCTGAGCTCACGAGCCTATGAACAAACATGTTCGCAAGCTCATAAACCGAATTTCTTTAAGCTCGAGCTCGGCTCGAGAAAATTGTGGAGCGCGAGCTCTCGCTCGAGCTCAAGCTCAGCTCGATAAAATAAATGAATGAATTTAAATAAATTTTTTACCAAATCAAACTCCGAATAACTCATGAATCAATTGATCCATTTAGATCCCTACCTTCGGTTACACTTTGTGTTTGCACGGACGTTGCTTGGCATGTGCCACTTGCAGTGCGAAGAAAGCAGCACCTTTTTCCTCGTCAGAAAGGGAGGATATGGCGTGGAAGGCATCAATGCTGTTGCCACACTACTACTAGTCTACTACTACTACTATTATTATTATTATTATTGTTATTATTATTATTATTAATACGCAACGTTACTGAATTTGTGTTCACCAAATATAATGAACCTTGACACCCTGATATTGATTCTCCTCCAGCTTGGCAGATCATGCCTGCCTGTGTGATTCCGTTCCAATTCAACACCTCCCCCAGTCGATACAGAGGACCTCAAACTAGAGGATCGACCTTCCGTACAGAAGGTTGGCAAACTCGATGATTTCATTCGCCATGTCAGCACTTAAACCCATGAAGATTCACACTTACCAGTAAAGGACAGACAAACTCTTGTTCTCCATCCGGCCGCATTCTCACTTGATATGGAGAAGTTAAATCATTACATTATATTTAACCTAACTAAGAAATAGCAACCAATACTAAACTTTTAGCGACGAATATGCTACTTCCACCTAGATAGTCCCCGAGCTCGACTAGCAGTACGTGGAGCTGGCTGAGCGATTGGAGGGAGAGCAGTGGAGGAAAGAGGCGCCGGAGGCCGCGCTTCTGACGCATAGGGGTGACTTCACTAGGCTCATGCAGTCCAGCCTGAAGGAGCTGGGCGTGGCGGAGTTGGAAAGACTACAAGCCGCGCTAGATAGGCTGTGTTGAGACGCAAGGAGGAGGGTGGACCAACTGGTGAGCGAGGAGCAACCCAGGAAACTAATGTTGGTTGGCGATGTTGGCAGTCGAGCATATCTTGAAGGAGGATTCATTGCTGTGGTGCCACTGCCACCGTAGGGGGGCAATAATATTGATATGCAGGCGATTCCTACGCGGGGTCAGGCTCCGGCTGGTTTTGGTTATGACTACGAGATTTTTCTAGTTATTTGATTAACCATAGTTAATTAATTGCATTGTTAATAATAATTGAGTGGTTTAATTATTTAGACCAAACGGTCAATTAATGTTAATTTCAATAAAAACGATTGCATCTCGTTTATTGAGTAATAACTTTTAATCAATTTATTGAGTAATAAATTTTAATCAAAGATGGATCCTCATGTCTCATGTATTTGATTTTGATGAATTTAACCCCTATTATTTTTTTTATTTTATTTAAATTAATCAATTATTCACGAAGAAAGATATTTTGATAATAAAATAATTTTAAACAAATTTTGATATTAACGAAACTTATGCAGTATTTTTTTAGAAAAATAAATATTCAAGGATATTTTAAAATTTTATATACTTTTATATATATATATATATATATATTTATTTATTTATCTATTTATGTTAATCTTAATATTATTAGATTTCTTTTGATATTAAATTAAATCCAATTGTGCCTATCAATTTTTATCATCATTAATGTTGTATATTGATTTATTTATTCATATTAATATTCTCCAATAATAAAAATTTACTTCTCATCAAATTTACTAATTAAGATTTAATACTAAAAGTAGCTGTTGACATGCTATCCTTCACTTCCAAGCTTGCTTGTTCATCCAAATGGTATTGTCACTCGGAGTTTCGTTGTTCTCAACTTTTCACATTTAAAATTCATTTATATCATATGTCATCCATTCGCTTCCTAATCAACTTCTTTAGTTTCCTAGCTCCTTATATCTCAGATACACTATGTCGGTCGGTTCACTTTCTGTATCAACCTTCTTGCTCGCTTGTATCTTTAATTAAGATTTTGCTATCTCTTATGCTTCTCGTCTTTTTTAGTCCCTTGGATGTCTCATATTATTTTTTTTTACCGTACTTTACCAGATCTTGATTATCATCGAGTGCTTGTGTTAGCAGTCTACTATGCTTCAGCTGTATCACTATTATTATCTATGGTTATGTCATTTATCCTCTTACCCTCTTCCTTCCTAAGCATATTTATTATATCTAACTAATTGTTAAATCTCAATCGATCGATCCTCTAATTGACTTTGTTGGTTGCACTAATTTTCTGTAAATTAACACAAACCACATTCTCACTTGATATGGAGAAGCCAAATCATAACTAGGGAATAGCAACCAAGTCTAACATTTACTCTTGATCTCAACCTCAAATAGTTTATATCAAGATAGCCTACGGCTAAATTAAATTTACCAGCGCTAATTTTGATAAACAAATAAAAAATAAACTAAATTGAAAAGGGTCTAACAGACCTAATTTCCTATGATGTAAAATTTAACTAATAAGTAAATCCAAATAAATAAATAAGACAATAATGAGAGAGTACATACTAATTTTTTTTTAAATAATTCAGAGATATCTTTCAACTTGCCTTGATGTTTAAAGTTCAAAAAATCATAAATCAAAATGAAACCTAAAACCCATAAATCAAAATTACATCCAAACGGCAAACATTCTTTGGTCTACTTCTCACTAGAGGAAAAATCTCCTATAATACGTTCCAGCTGAGATTTGAATATAAAATTCCTTGGTTTAACAATTGAACCGTTAGTCCAGGATGACGATGGACATTGAGTTGATTATTAGTGTGTGCTAAAATATAATGGTTTAAATTATAGTAATCAATATAATAATTTTTTTTATAAAAAATTGAAAATATTAAAGTTTTTATAAACATTTAATCAATTAATAAAAAAATATATATTTTTTAAATTTTTTGATTATTTATTATTTAATAAAAAAACAATTTAGTTGATTTGTAAAATTTATAATAAAAATCAAACCGTTTTAATTAAAATAATTAATATATTTTTTAAAAAATATAACTTTCAAATAAATAAATTGGACTAAAATTTTAAATTAAAGTTGATTGAATCAAAATTTTAGTCACTGGTACATAAATGTAAATAAAATATATGAATTTGATTTTTGTTATAAATGGAAAAAAGAAATATGGAAAACCTAGTGTCAATAAAAAATATATGAATTTGACTTTTGTTATAAATGGAAAAAAGAAATATGGAAAACCCAGTGTCAATAAGAAATAATTACATTATTGGTAATTTTCGTCCTAAATTGATTGCTATTGCAATCAATCAATATGTACGTATCTATGATTGGTAACGAGATTTGTAATAGAAACGGGACACATATTTCTCAACATTAGTGTATATATATGTATTTTTTCCGAATTTTGGTTGAGTTCCGAATTTAATTGTGTTGTTGCTTCGTTCTTATTTTTTTCTTTTAAGGAAGAGGAAGACGAGCATGGGCCGACAAAAGATCGAGATTAAGCGGATCGAGAGCGAGGAGGCACGTCAAGTGTGCTTCTCCAAGCGCCGCGCCGGACTCTTCAAGAAGGCCAACGAGCTCTCCGTCCTCTGTGGGGCTCACATCGCCGTCATCGTCTTCTCCCCCGCCGGCAAACCCTTTTCCTTTGGCCACCCCTCGGTTGACTCTATTCTTGACCGTTTCCTACGCTCGTCGGTCCACCCTACTCCTCCTCCTCCTCTCTCGTTCCATGAACCCCGTGTGATGACCGCCGCTGCCTCCTCGCCGGTCCACGAGCTCGACCAGGAGTACATGGAGACGGCTGAGCGACTGGAGGGAGAACGGCGGAGGAAAGAGGCGCTGGAGGCCGCGCTAATGGCGCAAAGGGGTGACTTCGCCACGCTCATGCAGTCCAACCTTGAGGAGCTGGGCGTGGCAGAGTTGGAGAGACTACAGGCTGCGCTAGATAGGCTGCGTTGGGACGCAAGGAGGAGGGTGGACCAGCTGCTGACCGAGGCGCAGATCAGGAGATTAATGTTGGCTGGTGAAGTTGGCAGTGTTGGCAGTGGAGCATATCTTGGAGGAGGATTCATTGCTCCGGCGGCACCGCCGCCGCAGGGGGGCAATAATATTGATATGCAGGTGATTCCTATGACGGGTCAGGGTCAGGCTCCGGCTGGTTTCGGTTATGGTTACGGTAGCTTCTAGTTATTTGATTAAACATAGTTAATTAATAGCATCTTAGTGCTTATTATTAATAATTGAATGGTTTAATTATTTAGATCAAATGGTCAATTAATGCTAATTTCAATAAAAACCAATCAGATGTTATCTCGTTTCTTTTGTAATAAATTTTAATCAAAGATTGATGCTCACGTCTGACGTATTTAATTTTGATGAATTTAGCTCATACTATTAATTTTTTTTATTTTATTCAAATTAATCAATTATTCACGAAGAAAGATATTTTTATAATAAAATAATTTTAAACAAATTTTGATATTAATCGAACTTATGCTATATATTTTTTTAAAAAAAATAAATATTCAAGGATATTTTAAAATTTTATATACTTATATATATTTATTTATCTAGTTATGTTAATCTTAATATTATTAGTTTTCTTTTGATACTAAATTAAATAAAATTTGTTCCTATCAATTTTTATCATCGTTAATGTTATATATTGATTGATTTATTCATATTAATATTCTCCATTAATAAAAATTTATTTCACAAATTTAGTATTCCTAGCTTGCTTGTTCATCCAAATGGTATTGTCAATTGGAGATGGTTTCTCAACTTTTCACATTTAAAATTCATTTATTTCATAGGTTATCCATTCACTTCCTAATCAACTTCTTTAATTTTCTAGCTCCTTATATTTCAGATACACTGTCCGTCGGTTCACTTTTTGTATCATCCTTCTTGCTTGCTTGTATCTTTAATTATGATTTTACTATCTCTTACGCTTCTCGTCTTTTTTAGTTCCACTTTATCACTATTATTATCCATGGTTATGCCACTTATCCTCTTGCCCTCTTCCTTCCTAAGCATATTTATGGTATCTAACTAATTGTTAAATCTCAATCGATCAATCCTCTATTGACTTTATTGGTTGCACTAATTTTCTGTAAATTAATACAATCCGCATTCCAGGGTCGCTCAACCATTCTTGAGGCCCTAGGCAAAAAAAAATTAATATTTTTTTAAATAAATATTATTAGAAATATTTAATTTTATTTAGTTATAGCAAAAGGTGGAATTTACCACCCTAACAGCTCAAAACGACCGACCTTACGACCATTTGTAAGTAGGTAAATCGGGAAGATGAAGTTGGTCACTACGGGGAGAACATTTTTCTTGGCTTGGCCGAGATTCGACACCTTGCCCATTATAATAATATCTATCCAGTATTAGTCAACTCAACCATGTCCCGGGGGCGACATTTAATTTTATTAGTAAAATTTAAAAGGGCAATTTCATATATTGTCAATGATTATTTATACAATTGAAAACAGTGACCAACTAGGCCACGTAGCAATAACTTTATCTTATGTCAAACCTCACTTTCTTATTATTAGTGAAATTTAAAAAATAAAAATATTTTATATTAACGGATTTAAAACAAGTAAAAAATTATTGTAATACTATTAATATACATTTTAATTACATTTTTTTTAAAAAAATATCAATCATTTTTCACTACGAGGAGGAAGGAAAGTCTCAACACGGTGGTAAAATTATTCTGTGACATAGAGGAACTAGGTTTGAATAGTAGATATAGTCACTACGTATAATAGACTCTTCCTCGAAATCTCGTATTGACGGGAGCTTCGTGAACTATATTGTCTTTTTATCAATTTTAACTTTGATAAATTATTAATAAAATTTATTTTGCCAAAAATATTTAGCACGAAAATATCGATGGTGAATTATTTAAAAAAGTGAACAAAAAATAAAATTTGAAAAAGATATAATACTAGAATATTAAATTTACTTTTGACTTTCAAAAGTTTTTTTATAAAAAAATAATAATTAAGTATAATCAATAAATATTTTTAATTTATTAACAAAATTTAATTTTGATTAATAAATTAAATTTTTAACAGTAAAAAATTTAAAATTACTAATTAAATTTTAATAAAAAATAAAAATAAATTACCAACCAAATCACTTTTTAATAGTAAAAAGTTAAAATTAGAGTAAAAAAATAAAAAATATCCAAATTTAATATATAAAAAATTTAAAATTTTTGACCAAATATTGTTTAGCTAGTAAAAATTAAAATTACCGATAAAAATAAATCTCCACTAAAATTTATTTTAGCAATAATTTTAAATATTTAATATCTAAACTCATATGTTTTTAAATTAATATTTATATTTAATTTTTATATGTATATATATGTAAAATTTGTAGACCCCAATATAATAGGGGCCCTAGGCATAGACTTTAATGACCTTTGCCTTAAGTCGGCCTTGCTGGAAAAGCCAAATCATTACGTTATGTTTAACCTAACTAGGGAATAGCAACCAATACTAAACTTTTTGCGACGAATATGCTAAACTCGTCACAAATGTTAATGACCTTAAGAAAAATTAAAATTTTAATATTATTATTAGCGACAAACTTGTATTTCTCAGCTAATAGTCCGATTTAGCTACAAAATACAATTTCGTTGCAAATATTTCATCGATATTTTACTATTTTTTTATAGTGGCCACACCTCGGTCGACTTTGTTCTTAACCGTTACCTACCCTTGTCGGCCCACCCTACTCCTCCTCCTCCTCTCTCGTTCCACGACCCCGATGTGATGACCGCCGCTTCAGCCTAGATAGTCCCCGAGTTCGACCAGCAGTACGTGGTGTTGGCTGAGCGATTGGAGGGAGAGCAGCGGAGGAAAGAGGCGCTGGAGGCCGCGCTTATGGCGCATAGGGGTGACTTCGCTAGGCTCATGCAGTCTAGCCTGGAGGAGCTGGGCGTGGCAGAGTTGGAAAGACTGCAGGCCGCGCTAGATAGGTTGCATTGAGACGCAAGGAGGAGGGTGGACCAACTGGTGAGCGAGGAGCAAACCAGGAGACTAATGTTGGCAGTGGAGTATATCTTGGAGAAGGATTCATTGCTACGGTGCCGTTGCCACTGTAGGGGGGCAATAATATTGATATGCAGGTGATTCTTATGCCGGGTGCTCTGGTTGGTTTTGGTTATAGCTACGAGATTTTCTAGTTATTTGATTAACCATAGTTAATTAATTGAATCTTAGAGATTGTTAATAATAATTGACTGGTTTAATTGTTTTGACCAAACGGTCAATTAATGCTAATTTCAATAAAAGCCAATCCGGTTGCATCTCGCTTATTGAGTAATAAATTTTAATCAATTTATTGAGTAATAAATTTTAATCAAAGATGGATGCTCATGCCTCACGTATTTGATTTTGACGAATTTAGCTCATACTATTATTTTTTTTATTTTATTTAAATTAATCAATTATTCACGAAGAAAGATATTTTGTTAATAAAATAAATTTTGATATTAAGGAAACTTATGCAGTATTATTTTTTAAAATAAATATTCAAGGATATTTTGAAATTTTCTATACTTTATATATATATATATCTATTTATGTTAATCTTAATATTATCAGATTTCTTTTGATACGAAATTAAATCAAATTGTGCCTATCAATTTTTATCATCATTAATGTTATATATTGATTTATTTATTCATATTAATATTCTCCAATAATAAAAATTTACTTCTCAAATTTACTATTTAAGATTTAATACTAAAAGTAACTATTGACATGTTATCCTTTCCTTTCTAACTTGCTTGTTCATCCAAATGCAGCATGTTATCCTTCCCTTCTTAGCTTGCTTGTTCATCCAAATTGTATTGTCACTCGGAGTTGGTCGTTGTTCTCAACTTTTCACATTTAAAATTCATTTATATCATATGTCATTCATTCACTTCCTAATCAACTTCTTTAATTTCATCCTTCTTGCTCACTTATATCTTTAATTAAGATTTTACTATCTCTTATGCTTCTTATCTTTTTTAGTTCCTTGGATGTCTCATATTATTTTTTTTTACCGTACTTAACCGGATCTTGATTATCATTGAGTGCTTGTGTTAGCAGTCCACTATGCTTCCACTGTATCACTATTAGGGCACGTTTAGTTTAGGATTATTCTCGATAACCTTAGTTATCCATCCAAGGTTATCAACAAAAACTTTGTTTGGTTTAGGTAATCGATGATTCCTGAGTAATGTTCTATGTTCGACACGTTAGCAAAAGGAGCATGCAACCAGGAATCGGAAAACCTCGGAAAACTGAAGTTTTTCTTGATTCTGGGGATAACGCATTTTTTTTACCCAAAATTCCCTCGGATAAGAAAAAAAATGTGACAAAAAAGAAAAACATAAGGAAAAAATAAAACATATAAAAAAATCAAATAAAAAATTTTAAAAATAAAATTAAAAATTTTAAAAATAAAATAAAAAATGGTGAAAAAATTTAAAAAATGTAAAAAAAACATAAATAAAATAAATAAAAACATTTAAAAATAGAAAAAATATTTAAAAAATAATTTTAAAATGGGGGAAAAAATAAAAAAACATAAAAAATAAAAAAATAGAAAAAACGTAAAAAAATATTTTTAAAAAAAAGTAATTAAAAAATAATTTTAAAAGTAAAAAAAAGAAAAAAAATAAGAAAAAATTGTAAAAAACATTAAAAAATTTAAAAAAACAAAAAAAAACGTAAAAAATATAAACAAATAAAAAACATAAAAAAGTAAAAAGTAAAATAAATTAAAAAAATAAAAAATATAAAAAAAACCAAAAAAATATATAAAAATAAAGAAAAACGTGAAAAAAAGTAAAAACCTAAAGTTTAAATAATAATAATAATAATAATAATAATAAAAATATGTATAGTTGGTTTTATAACTAAGAGTAATATAGTAAAATATTAAATTAGGTTATTTATTAAAACCTTCAAACAAATAAGTTTTTGTTGCATTACCTATGTTGAAACAAACAACATTTGGTTATATTTTATTCCCTATAATCTTAGTTATGTAATTATTAGGTAATCACATAACCAAGGTTATATATGATAACTTGAATCAAACGCATCCTTATTATCCTTGGTTATGACATTTATCCTCTTGCCCTCTTCCTTCCTAAGCATATTTATGATATCTAACTAATTGTTAAATCTCAATCGATCAATGCTCTAATTGACTTTGTTGATTGCATTAATTTTCTGTAAATTAATACAATCCGCATTCTCACTTGATATGGAGAAGCCAAATCATTACATTATGTTCAACCTAACTAGGGAATAACAACCAAATCTAACATTTACTCTTGGTCTCAACCTCAAATAGATTACATCAAAATAGCCTACGGCTAAAT
>JBBMJZ010000089.1:7149856-7161420 GCA_037833815.1 Zingiber zerumbet | reverse complement strand
GTTCACAGTTAAGTGGAGGATTAATATCGGATTTTTCTAGCACGAGTTATTATGTACAAGAAAAGTACTATTTTTACAAGTCATATAAGCTAGGAGAGGATGGCTTTTGTTAGCGCAATCAATCAATAGAGTTATGATATTTGTTTAACAATATGTTAATGTGATCTGATCAAGGTTGACCAAGTTAATTAGAAGTTCTAATAGGTCAAGACTGACATGGGCAAAAGAAAATGTCCAAGTAGGTTAAGAATTGATCGGATGCTTGGCAAGGAATTGATTAGATGACTGAATGACTGACAACGGTAGAAGCTCAAACAGATCAAGATTGACCTAGGCAAATGTAGAAGTTTTGACAAATCAAAATTGACCTAGATAAAGATAAAAGTCTTGACAAATCAAGGTCAGGTCAACCAAGGCAAAGGTAGAAAGGCTTCTTATTGCTTTCCAAAGACATGTCCGAGTTGAGCTGCTAGAGGCATGTTTCTTTGTATATTACTTGGCTCTTTTAATTCTGTAAGTTAGATTCATAAATTTCATAGTATTGAAAAAGTCTTCTAATGCACTTACCTCAAGTTTCTTTGACTAGTAAGAATCCACCACTGACACTCATTCTTGAGTTTGCAGGCGTTTAGTGCATACCTCAAAATGTCACGATTAAATATTTATTTCTTTAAAATTATTTCTACAATTTGTGATGATCTCTTTGAGTCTAGAATGAATTTGTGATTCACCCTTCTCTAACTTGAGGTTTCTAAGTTGACTTCTTAGTAGGTCATGTTAAGCCCGTTTTGCTTATGAAGTACTTTCATAGAACTCTAAAAAGTAGGGTACTCTTGGATATGTGTCTGAGTAACTTGAATCCATAGGATAAGGAAGTAAGACTTAAGCTAAGTGTAACGTAGTTAACCTAGTGAATCGTGTCCTGAATCAAGTGGGTCTAAGACAGTGAAAGGAATAAGACACAATTCATTGTAGCTGTTAAAGGGTTTAGAAAGTGCTTCTGGAATCAACCGTTAATTTTTCAGTCAATTTGGGGGCATGATGTACTACTAGATGTCATTCATGATTGATCCATAATTAATGGTTAATTATGGACGACCAACATAACTGAGAACCTATTAGATCACATGTACTATAAGTTTCTCTAAAAGATTTAAAATGAGTTTGAGAATTCTATTCTCAGATCGAGAGAGATTAAATCTGGTTGAACCAAAAGAATGACAAATGTGGAAGATATTTTGTCGGAACGAAAGCGCAAATGGGCCACGATTTTTGAAGACGAAATGAACTAAATTGGTTTGGTTCTAATTGAAGGTGTTTTGGTTCCTGAACCAGATAGTTTGGTCTTGAACCAACTTGCTTTAAACCAAACTTAAGTTAATTGGTAATGGATGTGGGCTAGTAGATTGGGTTGTGGATTAGATCCATACCCAATAAGGAGGGAATATATATGCTATGAATTAATGAAATTAACCTAAATTTTTGGAAAAACCTAATCACTTGCTCCCTCTCTCCACCGCCGCCACCCTTCTCCCTCACCCGATGTCGCCACCCTTCACCGGAGCTCCCTGTAGCTGCCGGTCCTCTTCGGGCAACAACAGTTAAGGACAGGTGCCAGTGTTCCACCGGCTTTGGATGCCGACAGCTTCGCCTTCTCGCGGCAACACCTAGCCAGAGCAGAACACATGCGATAACACTTTGGAAGGGATGTCTTGCTGTTTTCCGGCCAACCTCCGGTCATCTGATGACAGTCGTGACTCCAGCATCTCCATGAGCTGACGAACAGCGAGGAGAATCATTCTCCTGGCTGCCGCCGCCGCTGTGAGCTACAATAATTGGAAAGGGTTTCTGACTCCTTGTGTTCGCCAGAGCTTCAGTTGTGGTCACCGAAGTTTGTCCTCGACAACCTTCACTTCGACAATCAACAGTTGACCACCGGACCTCCTTGTCGTCAGTTGGACAACCGGCAATAGTGCCACCTTGCCCGGAACTACGATAAGGGTTATCGTCGTTCACTTCGTACGTTGTCACCTAGTTACTTCGAGCTGCCAGACACGTAGTGAATGGGCAACCTCGGGTTTTGGTATCTTCTGGTTGCGTACGCCGCCGGACACCAAAACGTGTGAGGGATTGATAACTAGCATTTTTATCTATTATTTTGGCTCTTAGACTTGGTATTTTTACCTACTCATATGATAAATTTGGTGCTTATATCATGATTTATGAGTAGGAATTCATTTTGAACTTAATTATAAATTTCTTACAATTGTGGAATTAAATCTCAAGTTTTTAATGTGGTTTTGTAGGAAATCCAAAGAGCTTGGATTAGGGTCGAGTCGGATCGAATTTGGCTTACTTTGAAAGTTAAACAGAGGAGATCAAGCTGAATCAATATGAATCGTTGATCTAGATCTAGAGAGATCTTCTGGAGCTACATGGACCGTTTGATCAAATCAATCTTAATTTAATTTCAAAAGATCTAAACCGCTCCTCTCATGATTTTTTCCGCATCTCCCCCAATGCCCCCAAATCCTTCTCCTCGCAATTTTCTCCAAGCGACAACAAATGGGCAGCGAGTGTCGGCGGCTATGAACGACGGCGACGATACTCTCGGTCAAGCTCAAACTCATCGGCGTGGTTCTCTGGTGTTTCCCTTCTTCCCTCGAACCGTCGACCGGAGTGGTTGCAAAAGCTAGGTCTTTACGGTGCAGCGGTGGCAGCAAGCTTCGATTGACTTCCCCTCACAGGAGTGGTTCTCTGGTGTGTCCTCCACCCACCGATGTTGATGTGCGTAGATCATATATGTTATTTTGTAGGGTTTAACACACATCTTCTTGCATTCATTATCTATGATCTATGTTTTTGCACCCTGTATCATATTAATTTCAGCATAATTACTATCTTGCATCCAGAGATCTGCTCGTTGATTGTTTTAGCTTTCAGAAGCAGTTTAGAGCATAAAAGAACGCTTAAGATGCAAATGAAGATCAAATGAAGCAAGGATTGGAGTCTCAAATCATTTTCAGAACTAAACTGGGTCTGGCCATACCTTAAGGCACGGTCAGATGAAGATTCAGATGGTGGTCGTGTGCAATGGCACGACCAAGGAAGCAAAGATGGTTATGGTCGTGCCAAATGGCACTGCTCGAGAGAAGAAACAGTGCAAGAAAAGGGGAGGTCAAGCCTCCGCACGGCCATGAACTTGCCCGTGCAGATTTCCAAAGCCAGAATGGGTTTGGTCGTGCCTTGAGGCATGGCCATGCTTCCAGAATTACAGTTTGAGGAATTGGGCGTGCCATTTGGCACGGCCCGGAAGGACAAAGCAGAGCAAGCCCTACTTTGGTCGTGCCAAAATGGTACGGCCAAATGCCATAGCCAGAGCCAACTTGGCTCTAGTCGTGCCTCTAGGCACGGCCACGTAACCAAGAGACGGTTTGGCTGTGCCTAGAGGCACGGCCACCCCGTGCCTCACCCTTATAAAAGGAGCACTTTATCTCCTTCCTTGAGGAGGAAGATTGGTGGACGGGAGGAGACTATCTAGGTCAAATCCTTGCATCCGGGGTCATCATCTGGACGATCCAAGGTCATTGTGCTGCTCCATCCTCATCGGCATTCGGGATTCCAAGATCTGCATCAAAAGACTCCACTCAACATCAAGGTCAAGTTTCTACTCCCTTTCTTTAGGGATTTAGAAATTTTTATGTATTTGAGTCTTTGGATTGTATTTCTATTTGTTATGGAGTAGATCTTTACTGTTCTAAGACGTAGGTAGAAATTGTAATGTGTGGATGTTATAAACTCTATTGAATTGTCAATTCCCTAGTTTGATAAAGCTTGTATGCATATGTTCTGTTCAATGAAATGCTTGTAAGAAAAGTACCTTTTATGGATATAAATTTGTCTATCTAGATTGTATTTCTGTATACATAGATCTTATTATGAGTAGATACATTGTTGTGTGTCTAAATTGGGATTGTGCATGAACCTGAATTTTCGTTGATCAACTGCATAAATCGTTCTCTTTTGAGTGTATATTCCGATATAGCTCGGCATGACTTTAGGATACTTATTTGAAGTTGAGTACTTGAGTATCTAAGGTAACTATCCTTCTATATGGAATGTAATCTCCTAAGGGAGGACAATTTTATATATGGATAAGTCTATCACTTTACCTAATGGGCTTCCCTTAATCATATATTACGCAAGTGACCTATATAATCTAGAGACGTATACCCGGGAGAGACCTTGTGACAGGAGGTGCCCTACTGAATTACTTCTTCACTTGATGGCATACTTGGTTACTGGTAGGGAAAGTACTCTGATACACCATCATGGGGTGGTAATCGGTGTTAATTTAGATTGTTTTGCAATCATATAAGTAGAGAATCAGGGAAGGGCAAATTCATAGTACAACATTCACCGTTACAATGAAACCAACGGCCTAGAACATTCACTGAACTAAGGACTTCCTCAATTTACTTTCTTTTTATTTTTATATCTTAGTTGAAAATCCAAAACACTCGTTTATCGATTGTTGTCTAGCTAAATTCGAAGTACAGAATCGACTAGCACTTAATCCTCAGTTCTCGTGTGATCGACATTTATAAATTTTATTACTTGACGACAACCGTGCGCTTGCGGTTTGTCCACATCAGGTGTCCGTCCATCCCCTCCTACACTCTGTGATTTAGACGGCAGGGGAAGAAGCGGCAGCAGTAGTGAGGTTCAGTAGATCCTCTACTCCAATAGCGACATTCCAGTCCCTTCCCATCCATCAGCAAGCTTCGAAGAGTCCCTGCTGGAGTGGTTGCAAAGGCAAGGCATCTCTGAAGAAGTTTCTGCAGCTCGTTCGACCCTGCTGCGAATTCTTAAATCGAGAGAGATTAAATCTAGTTGGACTAGACAAAAGACAAATATAGAAGATATTTTGTCAGACCGAAAGAGCAGATGGGCCATGTCTTTTGAAAATGAAATGAATCAAATTGGTTTGGTTTTAATTGAAGGTGTTTTAGTTCATGAACCAATTGGTTTAGTCTTAAACTAAACTTAAGTTAATTGGTAATGGATGTGAGCTAGTGGATTGGGTTGTAGATTGGATCCAACCCCAATAAGGAGGGACTATATATACTATGGCTTAATGAGATTAACCTATGTTTTTGGAAAAACCTAATCACCCTCTCCCTGTGTCCACTGCCGCCACCCTTCTCCCTCATCCGACGCCGCCACCCTTCACTGGAGCTCCCTGTAGATGTCGTCCCTCTTCAGGCAGCAACAGCTGAGGATGGGTGCCGCTATTTCGCCAGCGTTGGATGCTAGCAACTTTGCCTTCACACGACAACACCTCGTCGGAGAAGAACACACGTAGCAACCCTTTGGAGTCGTCTGATGACTGTCGTGACTCCAACATCTCCCTAACTCGTCGGACAGCAAAGAGAATCGTTCTCCTGGCCGCCGCCGTGAGCTACAATCACAGAAAGGATTTTCTGCTCCTACTTGTGCTCGCCGAAGCTGCTGCTGTGGTTGCCAAAGTTTGCACCGATAGCCTTCACTCCGGCAGTCATCAGTTGACCACCAAATCTCCTTTCCGTAGGTTGGACCGCAGACAATAGTCACCTTGCCCGAAACTACGATAAGGGTTATCACCATTCACTTCATACGTGTAGCGAGTGGGCATCCTCTTTTTTTGGTATCGTCTGGTTGCGTACACCGCCGGATACCAAAACGTGTGAGGGATCCTCTCTCGGATCAACCAATTACCGATTGTTAGCAAATACCGTGGACAAGACGTGACTCGTTGCTTTGGAAGCCGTCTGGATGAGTACTTATTGTGGATCCGGATAGAGACGAAGTTGAACAGTCCCGCTCGGTTGATGTCATTCGCACCCCCGTCATTCGTCAAGTATACCTAGAATAAATGTTATTTGTAAAATTTTAATTTGCTATGTCTTGCATGTGTTGTATCCTATATGCGTGTGTTGTAATAATTAATTGTAATTATTATCCTCGTTTTCCGCTGTGTATGTTTATGAAACGTGTAAATGTGCGCAACGCACCGGACACCACCTAACAATAGTATCAGAGTCTGATTGTGCTAAGACATACGCATAAAATTGTTTAATGAGTCGTGGTTGGTTGTAATTCTATTTTGGAAATATTTTAATTTAATTAAGAAATTATAATTATGAAATTTTCTAATTGGTTAGGAGTTTTCAAATTACGAAATGATTTCCTAATTAATTAGTTTGTCTTGATTAATAATTAATTCCTAAAATAAAACATGGGATTAGATCTGAAAATTGTTTCCTAATTTAATTAAGGAATCATGATTTATGGGAATCAAATTCTTAGTCATATTTTTTTACCAAATAGTAATTTATGACAACTATGACTATGTTTAAGTCATGATTAATTGTATTAATCATGTCATGTCATGTCATATGTCATGATTAGTTTCATTAATTATGTCATGTCATTTTATGTCCTCATGTAGATAATTTGATTATTTGCATGAAAAGATGATGAGACCGCAAACCTCTTACAAACTAATTAAAATCTACACCATCTGTTAATATGGTTAGAACAAGAATTGATTTCTTGTTTAGGTTATTGGACTCTCTTCAAGCTTAATCTAAAATTAGATATGTTCGAACGATCGAGATACGATCGCATGATTAGCGGGTCGGCTTTAACTTGAAGCGTTTATTTGTTGGACTTTCTTCAAAGTCAATGTGGATAGAGGTGAAATTGTGTGATATACATATGATGTATACGTGTTAATGCATTAACAACCCGATGTTAATGTGAACATTCAAACAATTGATAGCATAATATGATAGTTATGTATACATAATACATAATTGGTATATGATACCTACCACTGTAGCTAAGAATGGTTTATTAGACTCTCTCTAATGTTATTCTTATCTATAATGGATATCAACCCATTTGAAGAAAACTTACAATCTCCCGAATTCAACATAAAGCTCTTGAATTTGAGAAATGAATGGGATCCATAAATGCATGTAAATTGTTTACAAATACATTGTAAAATCATCTCTCAAATTTGCTGGATTGTGTATTTCTAGGTCAATAAAGTACGCATGACATCTGTAAACTTGCGCTCGATTTTGGACACAAACAAGTTGACTGGGCCTAACTTCTTGACTGGTATAAGAATTTGAGAATTGTTCTCAAATCTGAAAACTTGCCTATGTCCTCGAATAACTACTTCTCAGACTTATTGCAGATGATGCAACTGATGACCAAAAATTAGTCTATCAAAAGCACTCGGCTGACTCGGATCTAGCATCATGCTAGCTTCAATGTCTCTGAATTGCAAAAGCAGCATGAGCATATAGATGCTCATACTATTATTTTTCATATGTATGAGTTATTTGATGTGCAAGCAAGATCTAAATGATTCGATGTCTCCAGGCTTCTCTTTTGCTCACGCAGGATCATCTATAGTACATGTACTAAAGATGAATGGGTACATTGAGTGCCTAGGATCATTTGATTTTGTCATGGATCATGAGTTAAATATTGACTTAATTCTGTATAGTTTGCCTGATAGATATGTCATATTTTGTGATGAACTATTGGATAACAGTACTGAATCCACAATACCAGAGCTAATTAACATGCTCAAGACTGTTGAGCAATCTGTCAAGAAAGATCAGAAGGTTGTGATGCTAGTTGATTCTTCACATAAAGGTTCTAAAAGAAAATCAAAGCATCAAACCAAAGGGAAGAAGATCGAGGTTGTAAAACCTGCTTCAAAGGGTCCATATCACCACTATAGCAAGATGGGACACTGGAAAAGAATTGCAAGTTTTATCTTGAGTCCATGAAGGGAAAGAAGGCATTTGATGCCTCTGGTATTTTATTATTGAATATCATACTATTTTCTCATATACTTGGGTATTGGATACCGAATGTGACTCACATATATGTTAGTAACGGAGCAAAGGTTTCAGTTGTAGCCATCGAAATATACTTGTTACATCTTCCTAGTGAACTAGTCTTGGAGTTGGAAAACTATTACTCCTGCATTGATAAAGAACATTGTTTCTATTTCTTCCTTAAATAGAAATGGTTTCCATTTGACTTTTAATAATAATTATTGTCATATAACTTTGAATGGAGTTCTTTATGAAACTGGAACATTATGTGATAGTATCTATGTGTTAGATGTTTTCAATGAGGCATTCAATATCGAAACGAGCAACAAGCATACTTGAAAGGATGATCAGTTAATCTCCTACTCGTGGCATTGTCGCCTTGGCCATTTAGGCAAAAAACATATGTCCAAATTATAAAAGGTTGGCAGTTTGGAATCACTTGAATTAGATACATGTCAATCATGTTTAAAGGCAAGATGACTAAGTTACCTTTTTTGGAAAGAGTGAACTAGTGGACGAGTTGCACGGCCTTGTACATATTGATGTATATGGACCGATGTCAACTCAAGCAAGAGGAGGTTATAACTACTTCATTACCTTGATTGATGATCACTCATGATTTGGGTATATGTATTTAATGAAATACAAGTCTGAGGTCTTTAAAAAATTCAAATAATTCAAATATGAAGTAGAGAAACAACTTGACATAAGTATTAAGATACTTCGATCTTATTTTGGAGGTGAATACTTAAATCAAGAGTTTTAAAATTATCTAATCGGCAATGGAATATTGTTTAAGTGGACTCCGCCATATACGTCATAGTACAATGGTATATCTGAGAGGTGAAACCGAATCTTGAAGGCCATGGTGAAGTCAATGATGAATCATACAAGTCTTCCCAGATCCTTTTGGAGTTATGCACTAGAGACGGTTGTTTACATGCTAAACAGAGTCCCGACCAAGGTAGTCTTTGCTACTCCATATAAGATATAGAATGGTAAGAAACCTCACTTATCTTACTTGAAGATATGGGATTATCCTGTTTATGTGAAAAGGACTATATCAAATAAGTTGAATGTTAAATCTGATAAGTGTCTATTTGTTGGTTACTCTAAGGAAACAAGGGGTGAGTGCCTTTCAATAGACGTAAAATTAAAAAAAAAAAAAAGGAAGAAAGAATAGTGAAAAACAAAGAAACATTTAACTGTTAGACCGCGAAACCTCAAATTAGCACTGAGTTGTGAATTAGACAATCAAAACAAAAACAAGTATATAAAGTATCAGGATCAGCAAATCGCAAATGGAATACCTTGCTAACCTGTAGTAGAAAACTGTGATCTAATTCGATTGAGGAATCTTAGAAAAGCGAGGAATGTCGTTGCCGGTTAAGAAGGTATTCTGCAGCAATAATCACTGTGGCATATGATCTCATAGAGCGGTTGATGGTAGAGATAATAGTGGCTCCTTTTGGAACTGTCAGTGCTGGATTTGTAGAAGTCGTCGGGATCTGCAACGTGCTCGATTACCTGAAGTGAAAACCATGTGTTTGAATCAAATTTTTTAAAGTTGCAAATGCCCTGTAACCGTCTCTTATTTCTTCCAAAGTATCAGAAAAAGAATATTCTACCAAAAAGCATCTTCAAAATTTTACCAGAAAACAATCATTTTATCAGAAATGATCATTTTAACACAAATGATCATTTTACCAACTTATCTCATTTAACAAAATGTGCTCCTGAAATTTTCAGTTTTTTTTTACCTAAAGACATTCAAAATTTTATTTTTCTCATAACACCTATAACTATGATTTTTCCCTTCAAAAGATCTTGCGCATGATTTAGGCTCTAAAACTACATTTTTTGACACCTAAATGGTAAAAATTTTTAGGGTGCAAATGCAAAAAATGGATTATGATGACAGAAAGTATTGCAAGATTCAAGACTAAAATATACATTTTTAGACACTTGAAAATAAAGCTGACATAGAAAGTATTACGAGATTCAAGACTAAAATATACATTTTTAGACACTTGGAAATAAGCTGACATTGCAAGATGCAAGGCTAAAATATACAGTTTTAGACACTTGAAAATAAGTTTGCGGTGTCCTAAAGCTTGCCCTATGAACATGGAATTGAATGGCATAATAGAGGTCACAAAGTAAATTGCAAAATCAACTTGCAACAAGATTTTGGGACAAAAAAAAATTATTTTTTGAGATCTAGAAGCTTAACAGTTCAACTTAAGTGTGTCCCAAAGCTAATTGTAATAAATTTGTGATATTCACAAAGGAAGCTAATTTGCAAATGAGCTAGTCCATGTAAAAAAGACATAGAAGATGCTGCACACTGATTTGCAAATTAGCTTTTGATAATATTTATAGACACCTAAAAATCTGAAATGTGTAACAAAGGATATGTCAAAGCTAAACGAGATAAATTGCACTTGAGAAATGGAACAAGATGTGGTGCAAACTGAATTATAAATAATCCTGTGGCAAGATTTACAATTAAAAAAATACATATATTCTTCAACATCTGGAGGGATAAGTTTAGGCTAATGCTGAAATGCCATTTTATTGGATGAAGAAGATTATTGTATAGCTCAAGAACATACTCAAATAACCTCTTCCAGTAGAAGGATACCCCAGAGAAATCACATCATCAAACTTCTTGTTCTCTTTCACCAATTCCTCTGCCACACAAATGGAGAGTTACTGCCAATTCATTAAAACTAAGGCAACCTAGAACTATTTCTCATCTTCATCAACAGTTTAATCAACCTAAATATAACATCACTTTAAAGAATAAGGGAAAAAATGCTAAATTTGAACCCCAAAAAAAGTAAAAAAAACACGCATCCCACATGGATACATAATGGTTTATATGAGTAATGACCATACTTGTCAAAAGCGCAGGGCGCAAAAAAGCGCTCAAGGGTCTTCGGGCTTAAAGCCAAGGCGAAACGCGGACTTTACGGAAAAAAAAACATAATAAACAAAAGGACTATTATATCTATTAGAAGTCTTTGAAAATTCAACTAATCATAAATAAAATATCCTTTGATGAAGTGGTAGATTATTCAAAAAACTAAAAATAAAGGTTAATCTCTTGTTCATGACTAATTTGAGCTGAAAATTACTTTCTTTTTGCTAAAGCAGATGATGATGATGATGCTCCTTTTGAAGAAGATGCATTTCGAGATCGAAAGCTATATACACTTTCACCAACCCTAGATGCTCGTGCTACATCACTCCAACACAAATCTTCACCTTTATAGACAAAATGATTATCATTGTCTTTATCACTGTCATCCAATTTTTCTAACAACCATTCATTACTATCATCTATCTCTGACTCATTGTCTTTATCACTGTAATAGGATCAATCTCATTTCGCATGTCATATCTTTGCCTCAAAGCTCCATTGTACTTTATATATACTAAATCATTCCATCGTTGTTGAGACAACCTATTTCTTTTCTTAGAATGTATCTACAAAACAAATTAAAAAGTAAAAGGTTAAGTCAACAATATAAATTTTCATATGTATTAAAAAAACTCCAACTTACATGTTCAAAAACACTCTAATTACGTTCACAGCCTGAAGAAGAGCATGTGAGGTTTAAAATCTTCATTGCAAATGTTTTTAATTCAGGCGTTGAT
>JBBMJZ010000089.1:7122257-7137071 GCA_037833815.1 Zingiber zerumbet | reverse complement strand
AGTCATGGTGAATGAAGTCGGACCCTAGTGAGTGAGGCTAGGTGGTGGAAGTCCTGGTGAGTGAAGCCGAATCCTAGTGAGTGAAGCTAGGTGATGGAAGTCCTGGTGAGTAAAGCCAGGTAATGGAAGTCCTAGTGAGTGAAGTTGGGCATTCCTAGGAGGGGTAACCCTAGGTAATATGTGATCGACCGAACCAGCGAATTATTAATAATATTAACACTGTTTTTCCTTACCATTTTTATATCTATTGGGCTAACTCAGTGTTGCGGGCAAATCTTAGTAAATCAGCTTGGTCAGATACTAAGCAAGGCTATAGAAAGTCCAAACAGGTCTGAAGGACCAGATATTTGGCAGGTAAGTAAAGGTAAGTCACTAAAGGAGAGTGACTCGGTGAGGAAGCATTCCCCGTTGAAGGAACTGTAGGCGTCGATCCAACTTAGGCCCATTTAGGAAGTCTAAGTTGAGATCTTGACTAGATCTTGGTCTCGATGAGACAAGATCTAATTACTACCTTATTTGCTATGTTGTGTTAACTCTGTTTTGCAGGATAGATATAATCTTTGATTGTCTGGACTAACCTTTTCTTGCAGGAAGAAGGCTGTTGGAGAAAGGACTCGGGGCACCCGGAGCTGGTCCGGGCGCTCGGAGTAGGCTCGCCCGAGCCCAGCTGTGGGCGCCCAGGCAGTCTGGGCGCCCGGACTCGGTCCAGACGCCCATACCCGGAAACTTATCCACAGGCTTACGTGGAGTGCATCGATTGGCCGAGCCACATTGTCCAGGCGCCCGGAATGGACCTATTTAAAGACCCTCGACTCGGAGCTTCAGAACGACAATCAGTACAAGTGTTCTTCTTGCTCAGTGCTCCGAAAAGGCTCCCGCAACGCTGCTATCCTCCACCGACAACCGGCGACCAAAACTTTTTCATTTTATTGTTGTTGTTGGTAACTTTTATTTCCAGTTCTTGTATTTAACTCATGTAATCTTTTGCGAACTGTTAGTAGATTGCTCAATGAAAGCACTCGACGAGTGCAGGCCTTGGAGTAGGAGTCGTCGAAGGCTCTGAACCAAATAAAATTCGGTTTGTTAGCATTGTTTTTTTTTTTCTTCCGCTGCGTACTTCGATTAATTCGCTATCGATTTTCGCAATTGCTATTCAACTCCCCCCTCTTGCATTCTTTCCGATCCTACATCTACAACTTGAACCCGTGATCTCTTGGTCACATGACAACAATTTTATCATTGTACCATGCTATGAAAGATTACCTCAATTCTATCTACCTTGTTAAAAGAAAATGAGGTGTGAGTGCACTTATGTAAAGTAGGATAAAAGGGAATGTGTATGGTATAGTATCTTATAGAGGGGGAAAACAACATGTTAGACAGAATTTCATATCCTCTTAGGATTAAATAATCATCATTAAATTTTCTTTATTTCTCTCATTTTTTATAGGTAATTTCATCATTTTCTTATATATAATCTTTTATACTTTATGAATTTTTCCATGTTATTTTATTTAGAAATCAATATATATTATATAGAGGTGAATGACTTACCATTTACCAATAAAGGATGCATTATATATTAGGGGTAAATGATACATAGAGAGAGTGAATGACCGATAATCCACCCAATAAAGAATGTTTCATATATAAAGGACGAATGACTCATAATCCACCAAGTAAACAAACTATGTAAAATATGAAGGACCCATAATCCTCCCAGCCAAGAATGGGCTAAAGTTCACATAACGTGTGAATAGATCCAAGGTCCATTTGAAGTGTCGAACCTATTCTTGATAGTATAAGTATATATCAATTATTTTAACAAAGTCTTGATAGGATAAGTATATATCAATTATTTTATTATTTTGGTGACCGGGCTTGCAATTTATGGTGGTGACAAAGTTGTTTACAGCGAGAGACGAAACTAGGGGAAATCAGCTAAATAGGGTTTGCATGATCACATGGTGGGAAAAAATTAATTGGGATTTGAAAACCCATCATTTAATGGTGGAATTTAGTTTAGAAGAGAGTACATGGGTTGTAAAAATAAGAAGGTGCAGGGATGTAAAAGCTCAAGGGAGGGCAATCAAACTTAAAATGTGTGCGTATACAGTATACTTAAGCATTCACTTGCAGTTCTCACTTAACCACTTTGGACTAAAGCTATAAAGTGATTTTTTTATTCCTAGCTCATGTTTCTTCAATTTCAACCTTGCCAATGATAAGGAATCAATTCTAATTACATGTAAAAGCACAGAAGAGCATATTCCAACACAAGATGCCTAAGCTTAGGTGGAGCCCTTTGATACTTAAGCATAAGTAAGAATACCTCACTTAATCATGTGCAGACCTCATTGAACCATGCCCGACTAAATAGAGAAGGTGTGTCCTTTTACTCTTCAGGGGATAAAGAGGGCTTAAGTGATTAGAGGAAGAGGGAAAAACCGAAAATAAGAAGAGGAAGAATTGAAAGAGGAGTAAGAAGATGAAAGAGTTAGTGACAAAGAAGAGGAATAGGAAGATGGGTGCAATTCATGAAGCTGAAGAGGAAGATGAAACTCTGATGAAGAATTTGCCATGAGATTGAGATCATTGGAGGTATTTAAATAATCAAATTAATAACTAAAGACAGAACCTATCAAGTAATAGAGAGGTTATATAGCAATGGAGGTAAATTATTTAGAAGTGAGGTTGCACTATCTGTTATCAGGTAAATTACATTTGCCCAAACAATGGTATTGCATAACAGTGAACACGTACTCAGATATCAACCGACATAACATAAATATTATGTGATATATTATATAATTCATATACAGCTCCTAGCCACCCAGCACTTGTTGAAATGATTTATTTTATAAGATTTGGTTTGTTCGGGATTACATGCCGCTTGAAATCCAAGTGACAGTTCCTTAAATTTCCTTATTTTACTCAGCAACTATGCTTTTTCAATTTGATCCAACTCTCTACTAAAGATTGTTTCCTGATTGTATCGTCATTTTTCATGAATATAATCATTTCTATTCTGTATTATTATAATATTGGATACCCTTATTTGCATCTGTTTTTTTGCTACATGAACACACTATGTTAAGCCATTATATATATTTGACATGGAATTGCTACTGCTCCTTTAATATAAGACTGAACTTTTTTTTAATTGCAACATGTCAGGATATTTTAATTTTGTATTTTGATTACATAAAAATGTTATTCATCCATAATAGAACAAGAAAAGAGAAAATATTAAATTAGGTCGAGTGATGTATATATTTATTTATCAAGTGACCAATATCTTTTGCTAATTTACTTGTATCTTGCAGGAAACTTGGGGACCCTTCATACTTGTCATGGAAAAGAAATCCTTCTGGGCACTGCATTTTTTTTGTTGTTAATGTATGTTAATGTATTTTGCATGTATTAGTAAGAAAATAGTTTCCAGAACTAACGCATATGGAAGAATACTGTGTTTCGATTATCACGGTGCTTGACTAGATTTATTAGCTTAAAACTAATTAAACTTGCTATTAAATCCTCGCGCTTGAACAAATCAACACTAGTTCCTTGTGAAAACATTTTATTTTTGAATATTAAGAACTACTACATTTTGTTCATAACATATTACTTTGATCTGTATTTGTTTTCCAGCTTATTGGCGTGGGAACTGGATGATGAATTCACCATAACAACCCCAATCAAACCTATTTAATTCAGTCACCTTTGCTCCAATTTAATTCATTAACTTGCTGGATAAATTGAAAATTATCCCTAATAATTCACTAACCCCAATAAAACCTATTTAATTCAGTCATTTTTCAATAAATATTAAAAGGTATACTATATTATATTTTATTTAATAATTTTGATCCAAATTACTATAAAACAGAGTGAATTATTTTAATTTGAATATTTTCAATTAGATTAAAATTATTTCAATTGAAATTACTTGAGTATTATTATTAGAGGTGAGAATTCGGTTAATTTGATGTTAATTTTGTATAATTTTTATTGTTATTTTAAATAAATTTAGTTAATTAAGTATTAACCGAAATAGTCGATTCGATTAATTCAGTTTAAGTAAAAATTTAATTTGATTCAGTTAGTCAATACTAAATCCATTTTTTGTTAATTCGGTTAATCTATGTACTGAATTACCCCTAATTATTATAATAATTTTGATCAAAACATAATACTAATTTTTATCAAAAATTAACTCAACTGAAAACAGTTTAATTAAAATTAGTTATCAGTAAAAAATTAATATAATAATATTTTTTAAAAAATATATTTTTAAATGAAAAACTACAACACTTGCAATCTAGTTGTTTGTCAGCTACATATACTTTCGAATTCGAAATTCCTCCACTTAATCCCCTTTCGTCCTTTGATCCTTTCTCCTGCCCTGTTCCTCTTTCTCTTGCAGAAGTCTCTCGTTGCTCTGCTTCTGGTAATCCATTCCTCTTTATTTTTTCTTTAGATTTCTTCGTTCTTTCTTGTTCTTGCAAACTAGTCGTTTGTCACTGATATTTTCACTCAAGTTCAAAATTTCTTCGTTTAATCTCCTTTCGTCATTCTTTCTGTAGCCCTCTTCCTCTTTCTCTCACGGAAGTCTTTCGCTGATCTACTCCTTCCAGGTAATCCTTTTTTTTTCTTTGGATTTCTTTGTCTTTCTTCTGTTCTTGGAATCTTTGGGGGTTTCTTGCCATCTTTAACTTTCGCTCGCAAGCTCCTTCCAAGTAAGGGTTTCATTTTTTCTTGGGATTTCTTCAATCTTTTTTCTGTTCTTGGAATCTTTAAGGGTTTCTTGTCATCTATTCTCTCATTGCTCTGCTCATTTTTTTTGTTTTTTGTTGGATTTTTTTTCTTCTTTTCTTGGCATCATTGCTGATTTCTTGAGTTCTTCAACTTGATCCGAAGGTCTTTCCAATGCTTTAGGGTAGAATAGTGACGTGAAAAATCTAGGGCAGTTCAGCAAAATGCATGCTAGTAAAATGAGTGCATGTGTCATTGAACTCATGGATTCAAGGATCCATGATTGAGACTTCCTAACTTGGGATTGATTTTATTGTTTTTGTTTTTTGTTTTTAGGTTTTTGCATTCTATTATCTATGAGAGCTCATAGCTTCAGCCAATTCCTCCTTCGCGATGCTTTGTATCGCAAACTTGTTAATAATGTTTATTTTCCAGTATTTTTTTTCCAGTTGTGTGCAATCTCTAGTGCTCAACCGCCATGGAGCAATCTACATTTACTGAATTGTGATATGGATCAGCAAACAGAACAACCATCTGCATTTGCGTTTGATACTGACATGTCAACCCTGTTAGCTAATTTTGATATGTCCATAGAGCAATTAGAACAACAAATTCAACCTGTATTTGAGGTCGTTTTTGATAATACTATGTACATTGAGATAAGAAATGTTACAGATTTCAAAAAACTATGCATTCCAATTACCCGTATAAAGAAGATAATAAAGAAGATAATGAAGCCGTATAAGAATGTTGATATGTTCTCAGATGATGCACTAGTTATTTTGGCCAAGGGTTGTGAACTTTTTTCTTTAGAGCTGACACACATATCATGGATGCACACAGAAGAGGCAAAGAGAAAAACATTGTAGAAGAAAGACAATATCGTCACTATAAACAGAACCAAAATATATGAATTTTGGCTCCATTTAACATCCATGGATGTAGATATGGCAGGTCCTGGAAACGCTTGTGAAACTGCCTCTCAAGTATGAGTACCTGCTGGAATGTATACTTATCAAGCTCCTGTTCCACCCCCTCAAGTAGCAGTACCTGCTGGAATGTATGGAATGTGTGCTTAATTCAGTCACCTTTGCTCCAATTTAATTCACTAACCTTGATGGGATAAATTAGAAATTATCCCTAATAATTCACTAAACCCAGTAAACCTGTTTAATTCAGTCATTTTTCAATAAATATTAAAAGGTATACTATATTATATTTTGTTTAATAATTTTGATCCAAATTACTATAAAACAGTGAGAATTATTTTAATTTGAATATTTTCAATTAGATAAAAATTAGTATTATTATTAGGGGTGAGAATTCGGTTAATTTGATATTAATTTTGTTTAATTTTTTTATTGTTATTTTAAACCAATTTAGTTAATTCAGTGTTAACCGAAATAACTTATTCGGTTAATTCGGTTTTAGTAAAATTTTAATTTTATTCGGTTAGCTAATATTAAATCGTTTTTTTGTTAAAACAGTTAATCTATGTACCGAATTAATCGAATAGTCACCCCTAATTATTATAATAATTTTGATCAAAACATAATATTATTTTTTTTATCAAAAATTACCTCAATGAAAATAGTTTAATTAAAATAAATTATCAGTAAAAAATTAATATAATGATATTTAAACAAATATATTTTTAAATGAAAACAATACCGACACTTGCAATCTAGTCGTTTGTCACCTACATATCCTCTCGATTTCAAAATTACTCCATGTAATCTATGCACCGAATACTCACCCCTAATTATTATAATAATTTTGATCAAAACATAATACTATTTTTTATCAAAAATTACCTCAACTGAAAATATTTAATTAAAATTAGTTTTCAGTAAAAAATTAATATAATAATATTTAAACAAAAATATTTTTAAATGAAAAAAATGTGACACTTGCAATCTAGTAGTTCGTCACCTACATATCCTCTCGAATTCAAAATTCCTCCATGTTATCTATGAACCGAATTAATCGAATACTTACCCCTAATTATTATAAAAATTTTGATCAAAACATAATACTAATTTTTATCAAAAATTACCTCAACTGAAAATAGTTTAATTAAAATTAGTTTTCAGTAAAAAATTTATATAATAATATTTAAACAAAAATATTTTTAAATGAAAAAAATATGACACTTGCAATCTAATCATTTGTCACCTACATATCCTCTCGAATTCAAATTTTCTCCCATGTAAAATACTCACCCCTAATTATTATAATAATTTTGATTAAAACATAATACAAATTTTTATCAAAAATTACCTCAACTGAAAATAGTTTAATTAAAATTAGTTTTCAGTAAAAATTTAATATAATAATATTTAAACAAAAATGTTTTTGAATGAAAAAATACGACACTCGTAATCTAGTAATTTGTCATCTACATATCCTCTCGAATTCAAAATTACTCCATGTAATCTATATACTGAATTAATCGAATACTCACCCCAAATGATTATAATAATTTTTATCAAAACAAAATACTAATTTTTTTTATCAAAAATTACCTTGAAAATAGTTTAATTAATTAAAATTAGTTTTTGTAAAAAAATTAATATAATAACATTTAAACAAAAATATTTTTAAATGAAAAAATACGACACTTGCAATCTAGTCGTTTGTCACCTACATATTCTCTCGAATTCGAAATTCCACCATGTAATCTATGTACCGAATTAATCGAATACTCACCCCAAATTATTATAATAATTTTTATCATAACATAGTACTAATTTTTATAAAAAATTACCTCAACTGAAAACAATTTAATTAAAATTAATTATTGGTAAAAAATTAATATAATAATATTTAAACAAAAATTGGTATTATGGCAGGTCCTGGAAACGCTTGTGAAACTGACTCTCAAGTATGAGTACCTGCTGGAATGTATACTTATCAAACTCCTGTTCCACCCCCTCAAGTACAGTACCTGCTGGAATGTATGGAATGTGTGCTTAATTCAGTCACCTTTGCTCCAATTTAATTCACTAACCTTGATGGGATAAATTAGAAATTATCCCTAATAATTCACTAAACCCAGTAAACCTGTTTAATTCAGTCATTTTTCAATAAATATTAAAAGGTATACTATATTATATTTTGTTTAATAATTTTGATCCAAATTACTATAAAACAGTGAGAATTATTTTAATTTGAATATTTTCAATTAGATAAAAATTAGTATTATTATTAGGGGTGAGAATTCGGTTAATTTGATATTAATTTTGTTTAATTTTTTTATTGTTATTTTAAACCAATTTAGTTAATTCAGTGTTAACCGAAATAACTTATTCGGTTAATTCGGTTTTAGTAAAATTTTAATTTTATTCGGTTAGCTAATATTAAATCGTTTTTTTGTTAAAACAGTTAATCTATGTACCGAATTAATCGAATAGTCACCCCTAATTATTATAATAATTTTGATCAAAACATAATATTATTTTTTTTATCAAAAATTACCTCAATGAAAATAGTTTAATTAAAATAAATTATCAGTAAAAAATTAATATAATGATATTTAAACAAATATATTTTTAAATGAAAACAATACCGACACTTGCAATCTAGTCGTTTGTCACCTACATATCCTCTCGATTTCAAAATTACTCCATGTAATCTATGCACCGAATACTCACCCCTAATTATTATAATAATTTTGATCAAAACATAATACTATTTTTTATCAAAAATTACCTCAACTGAAAATATTTAATTAAAATTAGTTTTCAGTAAAAAATTAATATAATAATATTTAAACAAAAATATTTTTAAATGAAAAAAATGTGACACTTGCAATCTAGTAGTTCGTCACCTACATATCCTCTCGAATTCAAAATTCCTCCATGTTATCTATGAACCGAATTAATCGAATACTTACCCCTAATTATTATAAAAATTTTGATCAAAACATAATACTAATTTTTATCAAAAATTACCTCAACTGAAAATAGTTTAATTAAAATTAGTTTTCAGTAAAAAATTTATATAATAATATTTAAACAAAAATATTTTTAAATGAAAAAAATACGACACTTGCAATCTAGTCATTTGTCACCTACATATTCTCTCGAATTCGAAATTTCTCCAAGTAATCTATGTACCGAATTAATCGAATACTCATCCCAACTTTTTATAATAATTTTTATCAAAACATAATACTAATTTTTATAAAAAATTACCTCAACTAAAAACAATTTAATTAAAATTAATTATCAGTAAAAAATTAATATAGTAATATTTAAACAAAAATATTTTTAAATGACAAAAATATGACACTTGCAATCTAGTCATTTGTCACCTATATATCCTCTCGAATTCAAAATTCCTCCATGTAATCTATCTACCGAATTAATCGAATACCTACCCCAAATTATTATAATAACTTTTATCAAAACATAATACTAATTTTTATCAAAAATTACCTCAAAAAACAGTTTAATTAAAATTAGTTATTAGTAAAAAATTAATATAATAATATTTAAACAAAAAAAAATTTAAATAAAAAAATACGACACATGCAATCTAGTCGTTTGTCGCCTACATATCCTCTCGAATTCGAAATTTCTCCATGCACCGAATTAATCTAATATTCACCCCTAATTATTATAGTAATTTTGATCAAAACATAATACTAATTTTTATAAAAAATTACCTCAACTAAAAACTGTTTAATTAAAATTAGTTACCAGTAAAAAATTAATATAGATATATTTAAACAAAAATATTTTTAAATGAAAAAAATACGACACTTGCAATCTAGTCGATTGCCACCTACATATCCTCTCGAATTCGAAATTCCTCCATGTCATCTATGTACAAATTAATCGAATACTCACCTTTTATTATTATAATAATTTTTATCAAAACATAATACTAATTTTTATCAAAAATTACCTCAACTAAAAATAGTTTAATTAAAATTAGTTATTAGTAAAAAATCAATATAATAATATTTAAACAAAAATATTTTTAAATGGAAAAATTATGACACTTGCAATCATAGTCGTTTGTCACCTACATATCCTCTCGAATTCGAAATTCCTCCGTGTAATCTATATACCGAATTAATAGAATTCTCACCCCTAATTATTATAATAATTTTGATCAAAACATAATACTAATTTTTATCAAAAATTACCTCAACTGAAAATAATTTAATTAAAATTAGTTATCAGTAAAAAATTAATATAATAATATTTAAACAAATATATTTTTAAATGAAAAAAATGTGGCACTTGCAATCTAGTCGTTTGTCACCTACATTTGCTCTTGAATTCGAAATTTCTCCATGTAATCTATGCACCCAATTAATTAAATGCTCACCCCTAATTATTATAATATTTTTGATCAAAACATAATAATATTTTTTATCAAAAATTACCTCAACTGAAAACAGTTTGATTAAAATTAGTTATCAGTAAAAAATTAATATAATAATATTTAAACAAATATATTTTTAAATGAAAAAATACGACACTTGCAATCTAGTCGTTTGTCACCAATATATCCTTTTGAATTTGAAATTCCTCCATGTCACCTATGTACCGAATTAATCGAATACTCACTCCTAATTATTATAATAATTTTTATCAAAATATAATACTAATTTTTATCAAAAATCACCTCAACTGAAATTGGTTTAATTAAAATTAGTTGTCAGTAAAAAATTTATATAATGATATTTAAACAAAAATATTTTTAAATGAATAAAATATGACACTTGAAATCTAGTCGTTTGTCACCTACATATCCTCTCGAATTCGGAATTCCTCCATGTAATCTATGTACCGAAATAATCGAATACTTACCCCTAATTGTTATAATAATTTTGATCAAAACATAATACTAATTTTTTATCAAAAATTACCTCAACTGAAAATAGTTTAATTAAAATTAGTTATCGGTAAAAAATTAATATAATAATATTTAAACAAACATATTTTAAATGAATAAAATACGACATTTGCAATCTAGTTGTTTGTCACCTATATATCCTCTTGAATTCGAAATTCCTCCATGTAATCTATGTACCGAATTAATCGAATACTTATCCCTAATTATTATAATAATTTTGATCAAAACATAATACTAACTGAAAATAGTTTAATTAAAATTAGTTTTCAGTAAAAAATTAATATAATAATATTTAAACAAAAAAAATTAAATGAAAAAAATATGACACTTGCAATCTAGTCATTTGCCACCTACATATGCTCTTGAATTCGAATTCCTTCATATAATCTGTATACCGAATTAATCGAATACTCATTCTTAATTTTTATAATAATTTTTATCAAAACATAATACTAATTTTTATCAAAAATTACCTCAACTGAAAATAATTTAATTAAAATTAGTTATCAGTAAAAAATTAATATAATAATATTTAAACAAAAATATTTTTCAATGAAAAAAATATGATACTTGCAATCTAGTCGTCACCTACATATCCTCTCGAATTCGAAATTCCTCCATATAATCTATGTATCGAATTAATCAAATACTCACCCCTAATTATTCTAGTAATTTTGATCAAAACAAAATACTAATTTTTCTCAAAAATTACCTCAACTAAAAACAGTTTAATCAAAATTAGTTATCACTAAAAAATTAATATAATAAAATTTAAACAAAAATATTTTTAAATTAAAAATATGACAGTGTTTGCCACCTATATATCCTCTCGAATTCAAAATTCCTCCATGTAATCCCCTTTCGTCATTCTTTTTCCGGCCCTGTTCCTCTTTTTCTTGCAGAAGTCTCTCGCTGCTCTGCTTCTGGTAATCCGTTCCTCTTTATTTTTCTTTGGATTTTTCTTTGGATTTTTCTTTATTTTTCTTTATTTTTCTTTTTCTTTATTTTTCTTTGGATTTTTCTGGTAATTGCTCTTTATTTTTCTTGTTCTTGCAAACTAGTCATTTGTTACCGACATTTTCTGTCAAGTTCGAAATTCCTTCATTTAATCCCCTTTCGTCATTCTTTCTGCAGCCCTCTTCCTCTTTCTCCCGCGGAAGTCTTTTGCTATCTGCTCCTTCCAGGTAATCCATTCATTTTGTTTCTTTGGATTTCTTTTTCTTTCTTCTGTTCTTGGAATCTTTGGGGTTTCTTGCCCTCTTTAACTTTTGCTCGCAAGCTTCTTCCAGGTAAGGGTTTCGTTTTTTTTTGGATTTCTTCTTTCTTTCTTCTATTCTTGGAATCTGTAAGCGTTTCTTGTCCTCTGTTCTCTTGTTGCTCTGCTCATTTTTTTATTTTTTGTTGGATTCCTTTCTTCTTTTCTTGGCATCTTTGCTGATTTCTTGAGTTGATCTGGCTAAGGTCTTTCCAATGCTTTAGGGTAAATAGTGACGTGAAGAATCTAGTGCAGTTTAGCAAAATGCATGCTAGTAAAATGAGTGCACCTGTCATTAAACTCATAGATTCAAGGATCCATGATTGAGAGTTTATAACTTGGGATTGATTTTATTGTTTTGGTTTTTTGTTTTCAGGTTTTTGTACCCTATTCATCTATCTGTGAATCTCATAGCTTTAGCCAATTCCTCCTTCGCGATGCTTTGTATCACAAACTTGTTAATAATGTTTATCTTCTAGTATTTTTTTTCCAGTTGTGTACAGTCTCTAGTGCTTAGCTGCCATGGAGCAATGTACATTTACTGACATGTCACCCCTGTTAGATGATTGTGATATGGAACAGTAAACAGAACAGCCATTTGCATTTGCATTTGATACTAACATGTCAACCCTGTTATGACCATAGAGCAATTAGAACAACAAATTCAACCTGTATTTGGGGTTGTTTTTAATAATACTATGTACTAACCAACCGCTGAGATAAGAAATGCTACATATTTCAAAAAACTATGCATACCAATTACCTGTATAAAGAAGATAATAAAGAAGATAATGAAGTCGGATAAGAATGTTGATATGTTCTCAGATGATGCACTAGTGTTTTTGTCCAAGACATGTGAACTTTTTTCTTTAGAGCTGACACACAGATCATGGATACACATAGAAGAGACAAAGAGAAAAACGTTGCAGAAGAAAGATAATATCGTCACTATAAACAGAACCAAAATATATGAATTTTGGCTTCATTTAACATCCATGGATATATGGCAGGTCCTGGAAACCCTTGTGAAACTGCCCCTCAAGTACGAGTACCTGTTGGAATGTATACTTATCAAGCTCTTGTTCCACCGCCTCTAGTACCAGTACCTACTGGAATGTATACTTATCAAGCTCCTGTTCCACCCCCTCAAGTACCAGTACTTGCTGGAATGCATGGAATGTATGCTTATCAAGCTCTTGTTTCACCCCCTCTCCCTCAAGTATCAGTATCTGCTGGAATGTATGCTCTTATTCCACTCCCTCCCTCTCAAGTACTAGTACTTGCTAGAATGTATAGAATGTATGCTTATCAACAGTGGCGGATCCAGAAATTCTAGCATGGAGGGGCGATCGTGATCCGAGTGCGCTGCTTTTTTTTAATAGTTAATAAATTCTATGTAATTAAAAAAACATTTTTTTTAAATAACTTGACATATAGGAAACACAGCGACGGGCGGGGGCAAACAATTTCTGTGATTATGTCCGTGACCGCCGGCTCCCTTGCGAGTTGTGTTGGGCGGTGCCGCGACAAGGATTAGCCGGAGATCCTGCTGGCCGGCAAGAGCCGCTGGTCGGAAGGAGGTGGGCGGCCGCAGCGCATGGCGGAAACGCAACAACACATCAGTCGGCGGGCGGCGGTACAACAGCAGAAATAAAAAACCAAAGGGCAAAGTCGATGTTTCCTTCGTGCCTGGCAGAAAGAAATAAGAGGGGAGAGAAAAAAGGGAAAAAAAATAAGCTAATTTATTTATGTAAACTTTGTTCAGAATTTCAAAAACGCATGTTTCTTGTTCTGACTCCTTGTTTTTCCTCCGACGGCGGTAAAGAGGCCCCCATATCCTTATTTTTTGTTCCGTCGGCAGGGGGGAGGGGGGGCGACCGCCGACGCCGCCCCCCGGTAGATCCGCCCCTGCTTATCAAGCTTCTGTTCCGCCCCCTCCCCCTCAAGGAGGTCAGATCTTCTGGTCAGCATTTTACGGACCAGGGGATGGTCCGCTTACATGTATTGGTGGGAATTGATAGTTCTAACCTATTTTACAAGTGGGAGTCATCAATCCTCACTAATACATGCAAAGGAATCATCCTCTAAGTGGACCAGAGGATCTCAGCTACCCCTCAAGTACCAGTACCTGCTGGAATGTATACTCCTGTTCTACCCCGTCCCCCTCAAGTACAGTACCTGTTGCAGTACCAGCTGGAATGTATGCTTATCAAGCTCCTGTTCCACCCCCTCCCCTCCCCCTCAAATACCAGTACCTACTGGAATGTTTGCTCCACTCGCTCCCCCTCAAGTACCAGTACTTGCTTGAATGTATGTTTATCAACTCCATCCCCCTTAAGTACTAGTACCTGTTGGAATGTATGCTTGTGCTCCTGTTCCACCCCCTCAAGTACAGTACCTACTGTATCGTATGCTTATGCTCCTGTTCCACCCCTCCCCCTTCTTGGTACCCTGTTCCACCTCCTTAATTAGCATCTTACTTGTTGTCGCAACCTTAGCCGCTGCAGCAAGCAGCATAGCATCAAAGTCATCACTCGACATCTTACTTGTTGCCGCAACCTCAGCCACAGTAGCAAGCAACACAACATCAAAGTAATGTGTTTGGAGATGATCAGTGGAATCTTCAGTGAATGTAGCATGAAACAAGTTTCTTTGTTACAAGTGAGTGTTGTGATCACTGTTAGTTAGTGCAAATTTTCTTTTACTGAAACCAGAGAATACTGTGTTAAGGAAGACAGTTACCAATTGTAATACTATTGTTAATAGAGAAAATATTTTTTTCTAGCTATTTTAAGAGTTATTGAGGAAATAGTTTAGTGGTTAGTTACGAAATGTTTCGTGACTAGTAAGATTTTGTGGTGGTTTGTTTGTGGTTTCTTCTTACCTCAGCGAGATGTTCAAAGTAATGTGTTTAGAAATAGTAAGTGGAATCT